>JAQNDB010003617.1:0-28337 GCA_029204045.2 Tillandsia leiboldiana
GCTCGGTCCCAATCTATTTCCCCTCCAAGGCACCGTGCACCGAATCGAGCTCAACCCCCAGACCAAATGATCACATTCCCAACTAGGAGTAATCTAATTCTAGTCCGCCAACCAAACGCGAGCCCATACAACAAGATTTTGCTAGCCCCGCCGGGAGTTTCCTGTCTCAACCCAAAGGAGAACCCAAGACCATCTCGACGATTTCTACCACCATGCCGCAGTGCCACAGGAAAAAAAAAAACAAACCTATGGTAACACCATAGGGGAAGAATCCTCATTCCAACCCATACCTTGTCCAAGATGCAAGAATCATCCGACGAGCTGCTGTAGCTAAAACCATAACCGAGAAGGTACAAAGTTAGACGAAGAGGCTACCCAGCTAACTCACGACCGACAAAAACGTCCGGATCACTAACAAACACCGGCGGATTAACTCTATCCACCGTCGCCGTGCTAACACGCCATAACGTCGCAGAGGAAGGTGTTCGACCACAAAAGCCGGCGCAAACGTCTGCTGTATTAACAGCCCGCACCATTGGCATGAACCCGTCAGCAGGCCCACCGCGCCCCGTGCTGGTTGCTTAATCCCTGTTCCAAGCAACCATCAAACCCCCGGTGGCAAACGGCCTCGACCCCGTGTGGTGACCCGGACCTTGCCGGATTCTACAGTGTGACCAGCAGCTTCTGGAAGCCTACGTGGCTTGTCGGCGGTGTTGCGCGCGCCCTATTTGGACACAAGAGATGGACCCTGTGAGCTTTGGTTGGGTGTATTGGCCTTCGGCTGCTTTTGCCGATTTTAGGAAAGGATTTGGCCAAACAGAGGTGATTTGGTTCGGTGCGGAAAAACGCTTGGAATGGCTTTTTGTTTGCTTATTCTGAGTCCGGATACCCAAAAGCGGGCTCCGAAGTTTTTGGCAGTTTTTTGGGGGTTTGCGGGAGCCTCCGGCAAATATAGGTTTTGGAATTTGGCAAAATGGACGTCGTTTTTGGAATCAGCGCGCGAAAACGGTCAAGATGGGCTATTTACTTGATGTTTTGGGCTGCGGTTACTGTTCATACGCCGGACAGTGTTTCCGGCGATCGCCGCGGCGGTTTGGGGCGGCGGCGCACGGCGGAAGGCGGCGGAGGGGCGCTCGGCAGGCGGCGCGCGGCCGCGGGCAGCGCACAGGCGCGGGCAGGCGTCGCGGGGGCGCGGTCAGGTGCGCGGTCCACGCGGCCGTCGTGCACCCCGAGGAAGGACACTTGGCAGGTTTCACTGGTCGGTGTTGTGGTCTGGGTTCACGGAGCAGGCGTGTGGTGCACGGTAGACCGGTGGACACGTGGCGGGAGGTAGTTGTCCGGTGTTGTGCTCCGGTCCACGCAATCGTTGGAGTCGTTGACCGGTGCAGGTGGCCGTACGGCGGGGCAGGTGGCCGTACGGGCCGGGTCAGCCGCGAGTGCGTCGGTCCACGGCGCGACGTGCGCGGTGCACGGGTGGCCGGGCACGTGTCGCGTCGCCATTGGCGGGCGCAGGTGCACCGGGTGCAGTGGGGCCCGGGGGTTAGCGGACTGGGCTGGTGGTGGTGGACGACGGGCCGCTGTCATGCCCCCGGGGTTTGTTTTAGCGGAAACGATTCATAAAAAGCCGAATATTTGACGCGTAAATTTTTTTTTTTTTTTTTTTTTTTGCTTAAAAGAGAACCCCTCTTCCCCGGCGCGTGCCCAACCCGCACACGTACAGGATCACTCTGCAACCGGACAGAGTCTCCCCTGTACGTGCACGGCGTAGCGTTCAGTACATGTTCCAACATACACAACCAATCAATCACAACAATTAGCATTCTAAACTAATAAAAGAAGAACATATGGCCGATCAATTTGGAAAGGATAAATCCACAGTTTTGAAAGAGCGCCTACCCGGCGCTTACGTTTTGAAAGCCAGTTTCGAAATCAGCATAAATCCACAAGGTTTGGAAACGGTGCCCACCCGACACCAAGTTTTGAAATCCCTTTCGCAATCCATAAATTCACAGGGTTTTGAAACCAGTGCCCACACGACACTTAGATTTTAAAAACGGTTTTCGCAATCTTTTCTTTGGCTTCTGCCCTCTTGATTTTCAAATGGCCAATAGAAATAAAAGAAAAAGTAACGCACAAGGGGCACTAAATGCAACCCGTACCGACATCCACGCCGACCCCACGAGGGTATCGCGAACCTCTCACCTAACTACAATGCAATGAAAAACGAGAATGAAAGAAGAAATACAGTCCAGGGTCCCCAGCGACCCAGCTGCTCCTGTCCCGTCCTCACCACCGCCTACCTCTCCCCCGTCTGAACCCTGTCACGAAGTGGGATGTCAGTGACGCAAAAAATAGTAGAGCAGGAGAATATAATAAAACAAACCGTGAAGACAACCGGAGCAACCACCCTCCCAAGGAGGAAAGGCAACCTGTACACCTGCATCCTGTAATACCCGGACACGTCGGACAACTAAACCGACGGTCCATACCGTACCTGCAGAAACCCGACCACGCCGGACAACTAAACCGACGGGTCGCACCGCTCGCACCTCGGCGTCTCAACCCCACCACTAATAAGGGGCCCCACTACGTCACCTCGTGGGTATACACGGGTCATAGACCACTTTTCCGGAAAAGCGCACCCTTTGCGGTGGCCAAACCGCGGGTGCGCGTGTGACAGCCTCGAGCCAAGTAACCATAACCATCATCATGTCAGCATCATAATATATATAACAAAAGTAAAACGGCAACAGTATGCTCAAAGTAAAACCGTAACATATGCGATCGAAGTAACCCGCTATCATGTATAATCAAAAGGAAAACGACCGTCGGAAAACCGACGCTAAACATTATGACGAAACCCATTAACATGCATAAGCCATCACCCATCAATATTTAACCCCAGTATACTTAGAATTGACCCCGTCCAATATGATAGAGTTAGATGCTAGGACCAAGAAAATAAAACCCACCTGAATGAAGGCCGATCCCGAACTCCCGTTAGACTACCGGGAGGCTGGTGCTGAACTGCTGGGCCCTGAACAGAGACTGTAGTCAGAACTAGACTCACACATACCCATCCTGACAACACAATAGTAACGTGTCTCTAATACGGTTCGATACAGCCGTTTTATCGAACGGAACCCGATTCCGATCAACGAGAGTCTACGGGACTCTAACAAAATGTCCAGTGGTGTAAAACACTATCTAGAGTCAGCATATGTGTCTAAATTGCATTGAGGTCCCTAACAGCTTTCAAATTGCATAATTAGCTTATATTCCGGCCCGTTTCGGCACGTTCTTGAAATCCGGGGGTCCAAAAGCTGCGCCGTAACTTTCAGCGCGTCACCTTTGAGGAAACAGACCCCGTGCTCACAAGTTTGGGTGGACACGCAGCTCGAGGGCAAAGTTGGCCCATGACCACTTAGAGCTCAAAGCATTACTTCACTAAATTAGGTTTAAACACTAGACATAGCTGTGATATAATGGAGCATCATGTATATTATCAACTGAGAACTGAGATGCTCACCTGAGGGGTGCCGGAGGTCGGCCGGAAAGATGGCCGGAGCAAGGTAGTGCTCCAACAAGGCTCGGGTTGGCTTCTTCTCGGATCAACTCTGGCCCAGACCTGTACCAGAGGTAAGCACCAGGTTACTTGAGTCCCAGAAGAGGTTCGGTCCAGGTAGGGTCGAGTCCCGGCGGCCGGAGGGGCGGCGGCCGGAGCTAGAGCCCGGAATGATATTCTCGGGCACAAGGTATGAGGCCAACAACAGAGCACTATCTTGCCAACAGTAAAATGCTGGGAAGCTTAAACATGGCCTCTAGGTCTTACCTGTCAAGGTGCCCGGAGCCCAGACCGCCGGGATCGCCGGAGCTCGAACCAATGCCCTCCTCGGGTGCAACTCTGGAACGGAAGAGAGCCACGTTAAGAGGGCCATGCAAGTTGCTGGGTGGACTCAGGGGATCAAGCTAAGCCTACCTGGGGGTTCCCGGCGGCAGAGGAGCGCCGGCGAGGCGGCGCCGGAAAGGCTCGGTCAAGCTCGGAGGGGCTCTAATGGTGGATTCCGGCCGGCTGGGTTCCGGCCGGAGCAACTTGGATGGAAAGCTTCCACTCGGCGCCAGGAAGCTTCTGGTGGCAGTGGCCGCCGGTGGGAGGCAGCGGCGGCGCCGGACGGCGACGCGCGGCCGAGAAGCCAAGAATCGGGTTTCTAGGGCTCCTTTGCGCGGGCCCGATCTTGATCCGATCGTGATGGGACTTCGTGGAGAGGTTGCAGTCAACCAGGGGAGGAAGATCAACGGTGCTGATCTCCGGTTGAACGGCCGGATCACGGCGGCGTTGAAGATCGGCCGGAAAGGCAATAATTTGATGGGACGGCTCCCGCCGGCGATCGGGTCGGCGGCCGCGGCTCGGACTGCAACCGGAGGATCGCCTCGGTGTCAGGAACAAGGTGGTCGTGACCAAAAGCCCGAAAGAACAAAAGTGTTCCAAGACTTACCTTGGCCGGAAACCCGAGGAAGATGGGTTGGCCCGCGGCGGCGCTGCGGCGACGGCTGGGGACCGGACCACCACAGCTCGGTTGCGGCGTCCCAATGGAGTCTCCCAGACAGGGTCTTGACCTCCCGAGAACCTCCCGAGAACCCTCCTCTTCCACCACCCGAGAACAAGGTGATCCTTGCTCCTCCCTTCCCCGGCGACGGGAGAGGCGGCGGCCGGTGCGGCTGGGTCCGAGGAGAGCGGCAGGGAAGAGGGATTTTGTTGCAACAGCGGCTGGGTGGCAGAGGGTTTAGGGTTCGTGAGGAACCCTAACTCGGTTGGAACCTATATATATAGGGTTTGCAAAATTGCAATGTAGTCCCTCTAGCCTTGGTGTTTTAGCACCTGGTCCCTCACAGCATGTATTATTTACATCAAGGCCCCTCTCCCATGAGTGGCACGCTATCCGAGGCAAGAAATCCAGGGACCATTGTGCAAAAAGCTGTATTTTAGCCGTATTTCACGCTTTTCGAGACAACCGGACGGTCAAACTGAAAATCTGACACCGCCACGACGTCCGGCTCGACGAAACCTATCAGGTAGCGATTTTGGTTCGTTCAAATTTCGCTCCAGAATTTTTAAATTCCATCCTATACTGTAAATTATCCAGTTCGGCACGCGTCACGATGCCTTAGGGTCGCCAGACGGAAATTCCGTCAGTGCCATTGTGTTCAGAACGTCGAAACGGATCAAAACGACCACCTGAATCACTATGTTCGGGTTCCGAACAGTGAATTAGTCAGCGTTGCAACCGCCGTAGTCCCGAAATTGAGGTTTACTGTTCATCTACAGTGGCCACTTAAGTGACACTGTGCACAAGCACTGTTACATTAGCGCGAGATTTTCCCACTTCTTAGTTGAATTCTGGAAGATCCGACCGTCAGATTCGACAAAGGCTGAATATGAATCTCGCTCAGTTCGACGAGACGATCGCAACGGTCAACTCGGATTTCCAAGATCATGTCCCGGATTGGAAAATAGCCTTTTTGTCTCGTAAATCGTGCAACTCGCACTACTGGCAATTGACTAAATAATCAACATAGGTCTTTTGAACCCGAAAATCGACTACGATTCTGCTTTTAATCTATTATTAAAAATCAAATGTTTTGAGTCTTTACATCACTTACAACTTAAAAGAAGTTTCGTCCCCGAAACTTACAACTTAAAAAAGTTTCATTCCCGGAGCTTACAGCTTGAAGTCATACTCTATGAAACTGCTCAAAAGTTTAATCGAGGGCTACAAGTCAGTCGCAAGGTATCTACAGCTCTAAGGCTACTAATTTAGACCCAATCTGATACTCCTCATTACAGGGCAGGGTATTTCCTCAGTTCTTTCGACCGTCCGTTGCCTGCAGCCAACGTGCTTACCAACAGAACAGCGGAATACCAAAGGTTGTCGCCAACAACAAGTTGGGGACGCAACTCCCACCAGAAGGTATATCACATACTTCCCAACACAATCTCAGTGCCCGAAACATAACCTTTGTCAAGGATTACTACCGCCTCGTGGTCACAAACATCACCATGACTAACACATAGGCGAGTCCACGTCGATCCCCAAAACCTGTGCAAAAGGTGGGGTCAATTTGCATCCGTCCCAAAACCT
The DNA here is from genome assembly GCA_029204045.2 of Tillandsia leiboldiana. Lineage (NCBI taxonomy): Eukaryota > Viridiplantae > Streptophyta > Magnoliopsida > Poales > Bromeliaceae > Tillandsia > Tillandsia leiboldiana. Next base: position 6,141 of record JAQNDB010003617.1, read on the forward strand.
GGTTACCATCGGGCCCATAGGCCAACGAATTAAGACACTGGGGACACTGAAGGGTCAGCAACTTGTTCAACCTCTAAGCAAACTATGAGGCTAGTGCAAAAATAGCAGTCATCTACTGCTATGCCATCAGCTGGACGATTACGAAGAGAACAGTGATTTAACCTTTAACCACCGTAACTGATCCGAGCACTCTGGCTCCATTGAAACATCAGCCCACAGCCGAAACCATGACCGCGGCTAACCCTGCACTAACAACGATCCCAAAAACCGGAGTGCGTACGACTAATAACCGAAACAACGAGACTCAACTGTGTGAAACACACCTGAGCTCCAAACCACTATGCCAATACCCTACGCTCTCTTGTGAACACAAGTCATCCTAGGGTTCGTTCCTAACCAAATACCCAGGTATCGGATCGGAAAGGCGGAAATTTGTGCATCGGAAACTGTGCAATTCACGCACCGGTATGCAAATCGCTAAGGTTAGATCTGCTTTCCTCGCCCGCGAGCACACTAGAATTTCTCGAGTGCTACATCACTCACACCTTAAAGAAGTTTCATCCCCGAAACTTAGATACGCCAGGGATCCAATACATGGGAAAAAGTGGCCAAACATGTCCGACTTGCGCTTCCCATTGGCCTTGCGCCCCTCGTGATCTGTACTGCTTCACAATCACAAACTCGCAACCCAAAACCTCAAGACTATGCCTGGTCATGGGGAGCTGGCGACAAAACCCAAGAAGCACGGTCCTACTTCCATCTTGGCACCCAAGGGGGGGTGCGACACTCTGATTAACCTCTACCGCTCGGTCCCCAATCCATTGCCCTTCCAAGCACCATACGTTGAGCCGAGCTGCATACCCCCAGGCCAACGATCACATTCCCAACTAGGAGTATTTAAGCTCTAGGTTCCGCTCAACAAAAGGAAGAATCAAGCCCAAACGAACAAGATTCGCTAGTCCCAGTGGTCTCTTTTCTCGACCCCAGGGGGAATCCCAAGACCCCCACAACAACACTACTACACGAGCCCAAACAATACGACTACACAAAACGCGACAACCGAGCTAAACCGAGAAACAAAACTTAACCCGTACTCACACACCCCACAAGTCAGTTCTAGACTCCGCTAGTATAGCACTTAACCAACTATCTAGAAAACGGGACAATACTTTTCCCCCGCTCCCCCGATCACTCGCTTTCTACGCTTCTATGCCTTATTCGATTCATTCATTCGTAGCTAAGTGTGGTATCTCCGTGGATGTCGGACACTGACTCTGCGTCCCCGGCCGATGATCTAGTACGGCCATGTCTGTCACACATCACAAGAGTCAACTTTAGGACTACCCTACTAACAACAACCATAAAGTGAGAGAAAGGACTCAACATTTCCCCCCCCCCCCCTCGGTCACTCACGTTCTACAGTCCTATGCCCTACCCATTTAATTCGTATGTAGGCATGTGAGGGTTGTCCACGGATGTCGGCACTAACTGTTGTGATTGAAAAGAACGTCTCTGATACCATTTAATCTGTCACGCCCGGGGGTTTGTTTTAGCGGAAACGATTCATAAAAGCGAATATTTGACGCGTAAATTTTTTTTTTTTTTTTTTTTTTTTTTGCTTAAAAGAGAAACCCCTCTTCCCGGCGCGTGCCCAGACCCGCCACAGCGTACAGGATCAACTATGCAAACCGGACAGAGTCTCCCCTGTACGTGCACGGCGTAGCGTTCAGTACATGTTCCAACATACACAAACCAATCAATCACAACAATTAGCATTCTAAACTAATAAAAGAAGAACATATGGACGATCAATTTGGAAAGGATAAATCCACAGTTTTGAAAGAGCGCCTACCCCGGCGCTTACGTTTGAAAGCCAGTTTCGAAATCAGCATAAATCCACAAGGTTTGGAAACGGTGCCCACCCGACACCAAGTTTTGAAATCCCTTTCGCAATCCATAAATTCACAGGGTTTTGAAACCAGTGCCCACACGACACTTAGATTTTAAAAACGGTTTTTCGCAATCTTTTCTTTGGCTTCTGCCCTCTTGATTTTCAAATGGCCAATAGAAATAAAAGAAAAAGTAACGCACAAGGGGCACTAAATGCAACCCGTACCGACATCCACGCCGACCCCACGAGGGTATCGCGAACCTCTCACCTAACTACAATGCAATGAAAAACGAGAATGAAAGAAGAAATACAGTCCAGGGTCCCCAGCGACCCAGCTGCTCCTGTCCCGTCCTCACCACCGCCTACCTCTCCCCCGTCTGAACCCTGTCACGAAGTGGGATGTCAGTGACGCAAAATAGTAGAGCAGGAGAATATAATAAAACAAACCGTGAAGACAACCGGAGCAACCACCCTCCCAAGGAGGAAAGGCAACCTGTACACCTGCATCCTGTAATACCCGGACACGTCGGACAACTAAACCGACGGTCCATACCGTACCTGCAGAAACCCGACCACGCCGGACAACTAAACCGACGGGTCGCACCGCTCGCACCTCGGCGTCTCAACCCCACCACTAATAAGGGGCCCCACTACGTCACCTCGTGGGTTATACCGGGTCATAGACCACTTTTCCGGAAAAGCGCACCCTTTGCGGTGGCCAAACCGCGGGTGCGCGTGTGACAGCCTCGAGCCAAGTAACCATAACCATCATCATGTCAGCATCATAATATATATAACAAAAGTAAAACGGCAACAGGTATGCCTCAAAGTAAAACCGTAACATATGCGATCGAAAGTAACCCGCTATCATGTATAATCAAAAGAAAACGACCGTCGGAAACCGACGCTAAACATTATGACGAAACCCATTAACATGCATAAGCCATCACCCATCAATATTTTACCCCAGTATGCTTAGAATTGACCCCGTCCAATATGATAGAGTTAGATGCTAGGACCAAGAAAATAAAACCCACCTGAATGAAGGCCGATCCCGAACTCCCGTTAGACTACCGGGAGGCTGGTGCTGAACTGCTGGGCCCTGAACAGAGACTGTAGTCAGAACTAGACTCACACATACCCATCCTGACAACACAATAGTAACGTGTCTCTAATACGGTTCGATACAGCCGTTTTATCGAACGGAACCCGATTCCCGATCAACGAGAGTCTACGGGACTCTAACAAAATGTCCAGTGGTGTAAAACACTATCTAGAGTCAGCATATGTGTCTAAATTGCATTGAGGTCCCTAACAGCTTTTCAAATTGCATAATTAGCTTATATTCCGGCCCGTTTCGGCACGTTCTTGAAATCCGGGGGTCCAAAAGCTGCGCCGTAACTTTCAGCGCGTCACCTTCTGAGGAAACAGACCCCGTGCTCACAAGTTTGGGTGGACACGCAGCTCGAGGGCAAAGTTGGCCCATGACCACTTAGAGCTCAAAGCATTACTTCACTAAATTAGGTTTAAACACTAGACATAGCTGTGATATAATGGAGCATCATGTATATTATCAACTGAGAACTGAGATGCTCACCTGAGGGGTGCCGGAGGTCGGCCGGAAAGATGGCCGGAGCAAGGTAGTGCTCCAACAAGGCTCGGGTTGGCTTCTTCTCGGATCAACTCTGGCCCAGACCTGTACCAGAGGTAAGCACCAGGTTACTTGAGTCCCAGAAGAGGTTCGGTCCAGGTAGGGTCGAGTCCCGGCGGCCGGAGGGGCGGCGGCCGGAGCTAGAGCCCGGAATGATATTCTCGGGCACAAGGTATGAGGCCAACAACAGAGCACTATCTTGCCAACAGTAAAATGCTGGGAAGCTTAAACATGGCCTCTAGGTCTTACCTGTCAAGGTGCCCGGAGCCCAGACCGCCGGGGATCGCCGGAGCTCGAACCAATGCCCTCCTCGGGTGCAACTCTGGAACGGAAGAGAGCCACGTTAAGAGGGCCATGCAAGTTGCTGGGTGGACTCAGGGGATCAAGCTAAGCCTACCTGGGGGTTCCCGGCGGCAGAGGAGCGCCGGCGAGGCGGCGCCGGAAAGGCTCGGTCAAGCTCGGAGGGGCTCTAATGGTGGATTCCGGCCGGCTGGGTTCCGGCCGGAGCAACTTGGATGGAAAGCTTCACTCGGCGCCAGGAAGCTTCTGGTGGCAGTGGCCGCCGGTGGGAGGCAGCGGCGGCGCCGGACGGCGACGCGCGGCCGAGAAGCCAAGAATCGGGTTTCTAGGGCTCCTTTGCGCGGGCCCGATCTTGATCCGATCGTGATGGGACTTCGAGGAGAGGTTGCAGTCAACCAGGGGAGGAAGATCAACGGTGCTGATCTCCGGTTGAAACGGCCGGATCACGGCGGCGTTGAAGATCGGCGGAAAGGCAATAATTTGATGGGACGGCTCCCGCCGGCGATCGGGTCGGCTGGCCGCGGCTCGGACTGCAACCGGAGGATCGCCTCGGTGTCAGGAACAAGGTGGTCGTGACCAAAAGCCCGAAAGAACAAAAGTGTTCCAAGACTTACCTTGGCCGGAAACCCGAGGAAGATGGGTTGGCCCGCGGCGGCGCCTGCGGCGACGGCTGGGGACCGGACCACCACAGCTCGGTTGCGGCGTCCCAATGGAGTCTCCCAGACAGGGTCTTGACCTCACGAGAACCTCCCGAGAACCCTCCTCTTCCACCACCCGAGAACAGGTGATCCTTGCTCCTCCCTTCCCCGGCGACGGGAGAGGCGGCGGCCAGTGCGGCTGGGTCCGAGGAGAGCGGCAGGGAAGAGGGATTTTGTTGCAACAGCGGCTGGGTGGCAGAGGGTTTAGGGTTCGTGAGGAACCCTAACTCGGTTGGAACCTATATATATAGGGTTTGCAAAAATTGCAATGTAGTCCCTCTAGCCTTGGTGTTTTAGCACCTGGTCCCTCACAGCATGTATTATTTACATCAAGGCCCCTCTCCCATGAGTGGCACGCTATCCGAGGCAAGAAATCCAGGGACCATTGTGCAAAAAGCTGTATTTTAGCCGTATTTCACGCTTTTCGAGACAACCGGACGGTCAAACTGAAAATCTGACACCGCCACGACGTCCGGCTCGACGAAACCTATCAGGTAGCGATTTTGGTTCGTTCAAATTTCGCTCCAGAATTTTTAAATTCCATCCTATACTGTAAATTATCCAGTTCGGCACGCGTCACGATGCCTTAGGGTCGCCAGACGGGAATTCCGTCAGTGCCATTGTGTTCAGAACGTCGAAACGGATCAAAACGACCACCTGAATCACTATGTTCGGGTTTCCGAACAGTGAATTAGTCAGCGTTGCAACCGCCGTAGTCCCGAAATTGAGGTTTACTGTTCATCTACAGTGGCCACTTAAGTGACACTGTGCACAGGCACTGTTACATTAGTCGCGAGATTCTCCCACTTCTTAGTTGAATTCTGGAAGATCCGACCGTCAGATCGAAAAGTGCTGAATATGAATCTCGCTCAGTTCGACGAGACGATCGCAACGGTCAACTCGGATTTCCAAGATCATGTCCGGATTGGAAAATAGCCTTTTTGTCTCGTAAATCGTGCAACTCGCACACTGGCAATTGACTAAATAAATCAACATAGGTCTTTTGAACCCGAAATCGACTACGATTCTGCTTTTAATCTATTTATTAAAAATAAAATGTTTTGAGTCTTTACAGCCGCACTGTGCGCCCGAATCTTGGCGGGCCGGGCCGCACTGTGCGCGCCCGAAACCTGCGGGCTGGGCCGGGCCGCACTGTGCGCGCCCGGAACTTGGGACACTTTGGGTATTTCTCCAAATGTTTTTCTCAGCCTATAAATAGGCAGCCCGAGCCCTCTTCTTTGGCTTTTTCCTCTCAGCCCAAGCTTGATCTCCCCGAGCTCCCTTCTTGGAAGATTTTCATCTTCAAGTCCTTGATCTTCCTGCCAAGTTCTGGGATTTTTGGAGGCTCGAATCCCGAGGTTCCCCATTTTACGGCGCGGCGCGACGTTGCTTTCTAGTGTTCTTCTTCGGCGTAGCAGCAGTGTTTTAGCTCCCCTGGGCTACCCCGAGCTCCTTTTTTCTGTGATTCTTGCGCCGACAGACTCCTAAGAGGTAGGGCTTCATCTTTCGTATTGATCGCGCTTTCCCGTTGCGAGTTTTTGGCACGGATCCCGAGGCAACACTGTGACCCTTTTTTTGTTTGGCTTTGTGGGACAGCATCGAGGTGTTTTGGCCATATCTTTGCGCCCAAGCGTCAGCCGGAAACGAGCTTATACAACTTTTTCATCTACAGATCGCAAGGAACGCGCTCATATTTTTATTGGATTTTTCTGAGATTTCATCAGAGGTGAGAATCACTGTTTCTCTGTGTACAGTGCTACAGTCTTTTGTGCTGAAATCTTTTGAGTGTACCACCTTGCCGAATTTTTTTATCTTGACGTACCGAACTCGGATTTGGGCGTGCAAGGTACCGTTGCGAAGCTATCGACGCGAGGATCGCTGTGGTATTTTTCTTGGAATTTTCCGGGCACTTTCTGCAGGTGATAATTTAACAGTTTCGGGACTGTTGTTGTATGGGATTATAAGAGTTATATTTGGGAGCCTTAGTGTAATTAGTGAGCTTTGTATTGTGCCAGGAGAGTTACGGGTGTGCTGAACTTATTGGAGCAAGGGATTAGAGTTATCTGGTGTTTTCAGCTGTTGGGCTTTGGACAGTCAGCTTTTCAGGTGGGTGCCTTATTCCCGGAACCGGTGGACGGTTCTCTATATTGTTATATGTTAGCATTGCATGCAGGTGTACGGTACAATAACTGAAATTGGTCGGTAAGTTTAACAGTGAGGATTCTATGGAAATTGCAAGTGAATTTCTCATAGTATGACAATGGTATAATCAAATATTCATGTTGGTGATTAGTGGAAGCCCACCTAAGGCAAGGTTACCATATCAGGATTAATTATCATGCCATATTAGCACATAACCTTTTATGAGGCTGGTTTTATGCATTGGGATAGGATTATGTAGTTATGTGCAGGTTCTACTCCAAGGAGTGATTATGGATCGAAAATCATGGACAGGTATGGTCATTGTTAATTCTGGCATGAGGTTTATTTTCTTTATCCTTCTTAAGGACAAATGCATGCTTGTATGGACATATGTGTATGAACATATAGTTAGGCCATCTTTTACTGCTGCACTACATATTGGAATTTGACTTAGGAGAAACCATGATTGCTTTCTTTCTCCTTTTTATTTAGACTTTTGAGTCATGTTGCTCGGGTTCGAGCAGAGGTTTGGGATAGTGTAGCTGGGACCTTAGGGTCAGAGACAGGGTGTGCTTGATGTTGGATTGTGGGTTATTGCGGCAACCGCGGACAGTAGGCGGTTGACCGGATCTTGATTAATTTACCCAATTGTGGGTTGTGGGTTATTGCGGTGACCGCGGACTTTGGGCGGTTGACCGGATGTTGACTATTGCATCAGATTGGGTATCAGATTTGTTCCAGTGGATGGTGTTTCCCACTTTTTGAGTATTATTGCATCAGATCGGGGTTGTGTTAGTGGACGGAGTTTCCCACTTTGATCATAGTCTTGATCCAGTCCTGCTATTATGAGACAGAGGTTACAGAGATACTCGATACAGTGATGCTTGATACAGTGATACTTTACTCGTGTGGGTCGCTCCCCTCGAGTGCCACTCCGGAGTAGGCTTTCCACGGTGTGAGCGCCGGGCACCATGCTGGGTTCTTGAGTTCGACAGTAGAGTAGGCTTTCCACGGTGTGAGCGCCGGGCACCATGCTGGGTTCTTGAGTTCGACAGCAGAGTAGCCTTTCCACGGTGTGAGCGCCGGGCACCATGCTGGTCCTTGAGTTGGACAGCAGAGCAGGCAGTACCAGTGATTACTGGTCTATCGATTGGGTTTATTCAGGCAGATACTTTTTGTTACACTCGTGCCTGGGGGACCGAGTGGAGTCCAGTAGCTGTGTTAGACCAGTGCTAGTATTGTTGGGAACCGTTCGGGGATTGACGGTGGTCCCGTGGTCGTTGTGAGTTCTTTGACCTTTGTGTGAGAGGTTGAGCATCTTGAGTCTTTCCGTTCTGAGAGAGAGAGGGCATGGATTTGACTATAGCCTGCATGAGCCACTACTCGATAGCGAGTCAGTCCGTTTGGACGCCCTACGTAATTCCTGCCCGTCAGCGGGAGGTGGGTGTAGGTGGGCGCAGGTTTGACTGGACCCGATGCGGCAGTCAGCTCGATTGGGTCGATTGAGCATCTCGTGTGCGAGTGTTGCATATCTTCATCAGAGTTGCCCCATTTGAGCATTTGGTTAGAGGCATGGTAGCTGTAGAGTGTTTCCAGCTTCTTCTTTCAGTTTTACTGCATCGGTTATCTTTTGCCTCTAGTAGTCTTGGTGGGCAGATCGTCGGGCCTTGTGGCGATACCCACTGAGAACTCCCTTATTGCGAAGTTCTCACGCCCGTTGGGGGTTTTCCCCCTTTTGTCCTTTCTCCTCTTTGTTTTGCAGAGTCTTGGCGGGTGTTGCCGTTCTGTGGTTGCTGTGCGTGGTGAGGGAGTAGCGAGCTAGATCCAGACCCATCTTTGGAGAGTAGCGGTACCCCCCTTGGAGGAGATCTTCAGTATAGTCGGTAGAGTGGTATTTATTTCCTCTTTTGAGAGACTGATGTAGTGAGGATATGATGTATTGAGAGCTTGTACACTGATGTTTTATTTGAGTTATCTCCCTGTTGAGCTATGAGTTTTGTACTCGAGGTTATTGTATGATTATCTTTTTGGGAGAGGGACCTTGTTGTTTTATCTTTAGTTGTACAGTGGTTGATTTTATTTCTATAGCAGTTTTATCTTTTAGCTCTGATATCTGTTAGCTGTAGTTCTTTTTGCAGGTAGGACGCTTCGCCTATGCGGGTTTGGCATAGGTGGCGGATCTGTTGGCGAGCCCGGGTCGCAGTTTCGACCCCGGGGCGTGACAGATTAGGTGGTATCAGAGCCTAGGTTGTAGGTCATGGTGGACTTAGAAACCCTAGGCTTGTGGTTGGACCCTAGGATGACTTCGTGAGAGTCGTGATTTGTAGCGAGAGTCCTGATTGAGTTTTACACCTCTCCCGAGGGACGGGATGAGTGATTGGCATGTTTATTCTCCTAAGTAGTTATGTTGGCTGCAGACAACATAACGCTGTGGAATGGGTGACATGCTCTAGACTTTCGCTGGATTGGGTCGAGCGTTGTTGTGTGCTGATTTGTGGTTTCGTCGTGGCGAGCGGTGTCTCCCCGACGCTGGGTTTTGACCCGTGTGCATCCTGTCATAGCAGTTGAGCTTGAGCGGTTGGTTTTGGGCCGGATACCCGGATTGAGGTCAGAGAGCTCCGGACCCAGATGACAGGATTTTGGAGGCATATCAGTGTTTGTGTGGCCAGCTAGTTTTGGTGACACAGTTGTCGGAGCAGTGGGCAGCCTGACAGTGCTTTCCTCCTGAGACCACCTGGTTGCAGTACCCTCAGCGGCAGGGATTTCTGTGACGCCAATGGAGCGAGTTACACCCTCCGTGCCAGTGTTAGTGCCAAGGCACTGAGGCAGGGTGGATTGCTGACAGCTGCTGAGCTGTGGGACATTATTGATCGATGGAGCTAGCTTGGTAGATGAACCACCCCGATTCATGGAATTGAGTTGGAGCCTTAGGAGGCAGAATCGTGGTTGGTAGTGTCGGAGAGGCTACTTGAGAGCCCTTGTGGCAAGGGTTTACACAGTTGTTGAACTGCGCGTTCCATGGAACGAGGCCATAGGATTTATGTGACCAGTAGTGGATGGCGCCAGGTTACCTTTCAGTTGATTTAGTCCCTCCTGTGCAGATTTTTGGATCTTGGATGCCGCGTTAGAGTTGGCATTGTGTTTGGAGCCTGGCGCTGCAGTTCGTTTGGATGGGGATCAGCTGCCAGAGGCAAGTTCTGGTTAGAGGCGTTTGATGCCAGATGATGGAGGACAGATCGGCCGGCAGAGACATTTTTGTTTTCCCTTCCTGGATGATGGATATCCTTGTGAATGGATTATGTAAAGCTTACCCGTGGGGGATGTTACCCTGTGTGATTGATAACTGGCATGTTTGGGGTGCAATGTTTGTGATTGAGGGGTGAGATTTGTAAGGATAATTGTTTAAGGAATTGCATGAATCAATTGTGCTTGGTCGTATGACGATGATACCCAGGTGGATTTCTGAGACGTCAGGGGTTGGGTGGACCCCGATGACAGCAACAACCCTTTCATCAGAGTGGCGCAGCGGTAGCGTGGATGGGTTGTTTGCGAGAGACCACGTTCGGCATCTCAGTGTGAGCATGGACAGAGGTCGTGCTCCCTTTGTGATTGGTCTAGATATTTTGGCAGGCTGAGCGACGACCACTTGCATCGAGCGGATGAATCTGTGCCGCCCGGTTGGAGGGCGCCACGGTAGTGGATTGAGTTGTCGCAGGTGTGATTTCTTCACAGCAGTCGGAGTTAGGACATGTTGCGTTCCTGCATGGGCTAGCGGTAGAGTCGTTACCACTTGCACTTGAGGTACAGGTTACTGTTGGCATTGTGCAAGTGGAGGAGGCTTGTCCAGTGCAGCTGAGGCCGTAAGTTATGCCGGCAGACTTATTGGTTTCTACGGCAGCTCAGTGTTATGACCCAGTGCTTGGGATCGGTTGGCATAGTGCCACAGGATGTTTGACTGCTGAGAGAAAGGACTTTGACTTTTTGCGAGGCAGATAATGGAAGGCATTTTGTTTGTTGAGACTTTTTGAGCACACAGGTTACAGCGTCCGTGTGAGAGGTGCCTACGGCGGCAGCGGGACTTAAGGATGTCCCTATTGTCCATGAAATCCCAGGTGTAAGTCCACCTAAGCCGATGATTAGGCCGCCAGAAAGGAAGATTAAGATTGCGATTGACGTGATTCTGGAAACCGCGCCAACTTCATTAGCCCCTCATTGGATACCGCCTTTAGAGCTACGAGAGTTGAGTTCTTAGGTGCGTGGATTTGATGGATAGAGGGTCTGTTTGACCTAGTGCCACGTCGTTGATACACGACGGTGAGAGCCCTTTGGGATCGGAGTCCAGGCAAGTCCATGTATTATTTAGAACCTTTTGAAGGAGGTATATTTCGGCAGATATTGTGTGATGCCTGCGCCAATTTGGAATTTCAGCTGAGGGCACTGTCTAGATGGTGTTCAGGACACAGTAGGGGCATTACGAGTACAGTGAAGCCAATGGATTGACTAATGCCCTGTTGCCTCTAGATTGAGGAATTTTGTATTTCTGTTGGCCTTGAACGGTTTGATAGCGGCGTTCTCCTGGGATATTTTGGTTTTACCCCCTCCCTGAGTGGTTTAGAGCTTGTGCAGCATTTGTAGTCGTTGTGACAAGTCTGTGGGGATGAAGCTTTATGCCTAGTCGTTGTGGTACAAGTTTTAGCTTCGAGAGCATATCTTCCTGGATTACCTTTTCTAGCCGAAGGGGCGGCGGTGGAAATTCGGCCAAGGTGGATGCTATTTAAGACTGGCCGAGACCGACGGTTATTATTTGGGGTGAGGGGTGTTTGGACCGGATCGTGCCAGCTGAGCTTGACGAGCGGGTGATGAGATTGGTACCAGCACCGATTTTAACCTGCCAGTAGTGGGAGATGGGTTTGTGTGTTTAGTGATACCTCCCACTGTGGCGGAAGAGCTACCATTGAATTTGGTTGAGCATCCAGTATCACCCCGACAGAGCCACTGTGGTGGCGGATGCCTGGAGCAGAAGAGCTATTTGGGAGTCGAGTTTGATGGTTCCATAGCTGGCACGGTGTGGGGCCATCCTTGTGTGCAGGGTTTGAGTTGTGTCCCTGAGGATCCCTTTTGATGAAAGGCTGCGGCTGAGCAATCCACTTAGGTGGTTGAGATTTGAGGGCGACCGTGTGTGAACCCCTGCTTGTTTGGGCCCCTTTTCTGTGCAGGTGTCTGTGTGGATGTGATTCGGGTCGCTTTGGTTGAGCTGGCTCTTGAGTGTGATTTTAGAGCGTGTTAATCAGGCTGTTTGTTCCTTTTTCCCCCGCCTTTTGTTGGAGTTTTGAGGTTTTTCTGCGTCTCAGCTCTGGAGTGTTATGTTTTGGACCCCTCGCCCGTGATGGACTCGTTCCTTTTGAGATCTGTGAGAGTTTGGAGTACGAGGGACGCCCGTTGCGAATCCCGACTCGTGAGGTGAGGGAATTGCGCAATCGGGCTATGCCGTACCGGTTGTTGCTGTTGTTGTTGCTGAGAAGTAATCACGGGGAGTGATAGGTGACTTGGGAGCTGGAGACGGCGGTTTTGAATATTGACCCCTGGGTTCTGAGACTCCTTGGGAGTTGCCTTAGTTTCGAGGACGAAACTTTCCTTTAGTGGGGGAGAATGTGGTGACCCGGACCTTTGCCGGGCTTCTACAGTGTGACCAGCAGCTTCTGGAAGCCTACGTGGCTTGTCGGCGGTGTTCGCGCGCCTATTTGGACACAAGAGATGGACCCTGTGAGCTTTGGTTGGCTGTATTGGCCTTCAGCTGCTTTTGCCGAATTTTAGGAAAGGATTTTGGCCAAACAGAGGGTGGATTTGGGTTCGGTGCGGAAAAACGCTTGGAAATGGCTTTTTGTTTGCTTAATTCTGAGTCCGGATACCCAAAAGCGGGCTCCCGGAAGTTTTGGCAGTTTTTGGGGTTTGCGGGAGCCTCCGGCAAATTATAGGTTTGGAATTTGGCAAAATGGACGTCGTTTTTGGAATCAGCGCGCGGAAAACGGTCAAGATGGGCTATTTACTTGATGTTTTTGGGCTGCGGTTACTGTTCATCGCCGGAACAGTGTTTCCGGCGATCGCCGGCGGCGGTTGGCGGCGGCGGAAGGCGGCGGAGGGCGCTCGGGCAGGCGGCGCGCGGCCGCGGGCAGGCGCACAGGGGCGCGGGCAGGCGCGCGGGGGCGCGGTCAGGTGCGCGGTCCACGCGGCCGTCGTGCACCCGAGGAAGGGACACGTGGCAGGTTTTCACTGGTCGGTGTTGTGGTCTGGGTTCACGGAGCAGGCCGGTGGTGCACGGTAGACCGGGTGGACACGTGGCGGGAGGTAGTTGGTCCGGTGTTGTGCTCCCGGTCCACGCAATCGGTGGAGTCGTTGACCGGGGCAGGTGGCCGTACGGCGGGGCAGGTGGCCGTACGGGCCCGGGTAAGCCGCGACGTGCGCGGTCCACGGCGCGACGTGCGCGGTGCACGAGTGGCCGGGCCACGTGTCGCGTCGCCATTGGCGGGCGCAGGTGCACCGGGTGCAGTGGGGCCCGGGGTGTTAGCGGACTGGGCTGTGTGGTGGACCGGGCCGCACTGTGCGCGCCCGAATCTTGGCGGGCCGGGCCGCACTGTGCGCGCCCGAAACCTGCGGGCTGGGCCGGGCCGCACTGTGCGCGCCCGGAACTTGGGACACTTTGGGTATTTCTCCAAATGTTTTTCTCAGCCTATAAATAGGCAGCCCGAGCCCTCTTCTTTGGCTTTTTCCTCTCAGCCCAAGCTTGATCTCCCCGAGCTCCCTTCTTGGAAGATTTTCATCTTCAAGTCCTTGATCTTCCTGCCAAGTTCTGGGATTTTTGGAGGCTCGAATCCCGAGGTTCCCCATTTTACGGCGCGGCGCGACGTTGCTTTCTAGTGTTCTTCTTCGGCGTAGCAGCAGTGTTTTAGCTCCCCTGGGCTACCCCGAGCTCCTTTTTCTGTGATTCTTGCGCCGAAAGACTCCTAAGAGGTAGGGCTTCATCTTTCGTATTGATCGCGCTTTCCCGTTGCGAGTTTTTGGCACGGATCCCGAGGCAACACTGTGACCCTTTTTTTGTTTGGCTTTGTGGGACAGCATCGAGGTGTTTTGGCCATATCTTTGCGCCCAAGCGTCAGCCGGAAACGAGCTTATTCAACTTTTTCATCTACAGATCGCAAGGAACGCGCTCGTATTTTTATTGGATTTTTCTGAGATTTCATCAGAGGTGAGAATCACTGTTTCTCTGTGTACAGTGCTACAGTCTTTTGTGCTGAAATCTTTTGAGTGTACCACCTTGCCGAATTTTTTTATCTTGACGTACCGAACTCGGATTTGGGCGTGCAAGGTACCGTTGCGAAGCTATCGACGCGAGGATCGCTGTGGTATTTTTCTTGGAATTTTCTGGGCACTTTCTGCAGGTGATAATTTAACAGTTTCGGGACTGTTGTTGTATGGGATTATAAGAGTTATATTTGGGAGCCTTAGTGTAATTAGTGAGCTTTGTATTGTGCCAGGAGAGTTACGGGTGTGCTGAACTTATTGGAGCAAGGGATTAGAGTTATCTGGTGTTTTCAGCTGTTGGGCTTTGGACAGTCAGCTTTTCAGGTGGGTGCCTTATTCCCGGAACCGGTGGACGGTTCTCTATATTGTTATATGTTAGCATTGCATGCAGGTGTACGGTACAATAACTGAAATTGGTCGGTAAGTTTAACAGTGAGGATTCTATGGAAATTGCAAGTGAATTTCTCATAGTATGACAATGGTATAATCAAATATTCATGTTGGTGATTAGTGGAAGCCCACCTAAGGCAAGGTTACCATATCAGGATTAATTATCATGCCATATTAGCACATAACCTTTTATGAGGCTGGTTTATGCATTGGGATAGGATTATGTAGTTATGTGCAGGTTCTACTCCAAGGAGTGATTATGGATCGAAAATCATGGACAGGTATGGTCATTGTTAATTCTGGCATGAGGTTTATTTTCTTTATCCTTCTTAAGGACAAATGCATGCTTGTATGGACATATGTGTATGAACATATAGTTAGGCCATCTTTTACTGCAGCACTACATATTGGAATTTGACTTAGGAGAAACCATGATTGCTTTCTTTCTCCTTTTTATTTAGGACTTTTGAGTCATGTTGCTCGGGTTCGAGCAGAGGTTTGGGATAGTGTAGCTGGGACCTTAGGGTCAGAGACAGGGTGTGCTTGATGTTGGATTGTGGGTTATTGCGGCAACCGCGGACAGTAGGCGGTTGACCGGATCTTGATTAATTTACCCAATTGTGGGTTGTGGGTTATTGCGGTGACCGCGGACTTTGGGCGGTTGACCGGATGTTGACTATTGCATCAGATTGGGTATCAGATTTGTTCCAGTGGATGGTGTTTCCCACTTTTTGAGTATTATTGCATCAGATCGGGGTTGTGTTAGTGGACGGAGTTTCCCACTTTGATCATAGTCTTGATCCAGTCCTGCTATTATGAGACAGAGGTTACAGAGATACTCGATACAGTGATGCTTGATACAGTGATACTTTACTCGTGTGGGTCGCTCCCCTCGAGTGCCACTCCGGAGTAGCCTTTCCACGGTGTGAGCGCCGGGGCACCATGCTGGGTTCTTGAGTTCGACAGCAGAGTAGGCTTTCCACGGTGTGAGCGCCGGGCACCATGCTGGGTTCTTGAGTTCGACAGCAGAGTAGCCTTTCCACGGTGTGAGCGCCGGGCACCATGCTGGTCCTTGAGTTGGACAGCAGAGCAGGCAGTACCAGTGATTACTGGTCTATCGATTGGGTTTATTCAGGCAGATACTTTTTGTTACACTCGTGCCTGGGGGACCGAGTGGAGTCCAGTAGCTGTGTTAGACCAGTGCTAGTATTGTTGGGAACCGTTCGGGGATTGACGGTGGTCCCGTGGTCGTTGTGAGTTCTTTGACCTTTGTGTGAGAGGTTGAGCATCTTGAGTCTTTCCGTTCTGAGAGAGAGAGGGCATGGATTTGACTATAGCCTGCATGAGCCACTACTCGATAGCGAGTCAGTCCGTTTGGACGCCCTACGTAATTCCTGCCCGTCAGCGGGAGGTGGGTGTAGGTGGGCGCAGGTTTTGACTGGACCCGATTGCGGCAGTCAGCTCGATTGGGTCGATTGAGCATCTCGTGTGCGAGTGTTGCATATCTTCATCAGAGTTGCCCCATTTGAGCATTTGGTTAGAGGCATGGTAGCTGTAGAGTGTTTCCAGCTTCTTCTTCCAGTTTTTACTGCATCGGTTATCTTTTGCCTCTAGTAGTCTTGGTGGGCAGATCGTCGGGCCTTGTGGCGATACCCACTGAGAACTCCCTTATTGCGAAGTTCTCACGCCCGTTGGGGGTTTTCCCCCTTTTGTCCTTCTCCTCTTTGTTTTGCAGAGTCTTGGCGGGTGTTGCCGTTCTGTGGTTGCTGTGCGTGGTGAGGGCAGTAGCGAGCTAGATCCAGACCCATCTTTGGAGAGTAGCGGTACCCCCCTTGGAGGAGATCTTCAGTATAGTCGGGTAGAGTGGTATTTATTTCCTCTTTTGAGAGACTGATGTAGTGAGGATATGATGTATTGAGAGCTTGTACACTGATGTTTTATTTGAGTTATCTCCCTGTTGAGCTATGAGTTTTGTACTCGAGGTTATTGTATGATTATCTTTTTGGGAGAGGGACCTTGTTGTTTTATCTTCAGTTGTACAGTGGTTGATTTTATTTATATAGCAGTTTTATCTTTTAGCTCTGATATCTGTTAGCTGTAGTTCTTTTTGCAGGTAGGACGCTTCGCCTATGCGGGTTTGGCATAGGTGGCGGATCTGTTGGCGAGCCCGGGTCGCAGTTTCGACCCCGGGGCGTGACACCCAGCCTCCAAAACAACACGACTACACAAGCACGACAACCGAGCTAAACCGGGAAACCAAACTTAACTCGTACACACACACAACACAAGTCAGCTCTAGAGTCCCCTAGCCTAGCACTCAATCAACTATCGAGGAAAAGGGACCTACACTTTTCCCCCCCCGATCACTCGCGTTCTACGCTTCTATGCCACATTCATTTCATTCATTAGTAGCTAAGTGTGGTCTCTTTGTGGATGTCGGGCACAAACTGTTGTGATTAAAGAAAGTCTCTGATACCATCTTAATCTGTCATGCCCCGGGAGTTTCTGTCAGCGGAAATGGTTCACAAAAGGGTATGTGTTTAGGTGCCTAATTTTTTTTGAAAACCCTTCTTCCCCGGTGCGTGCCCAGACCCGCCGCATACACAGGATCACTCTGCAAACGGACAGATCTCCCCTGTATATGCACGGCGTCGCGGTAGTACAACATCAAATCAGTCATTATTTCCATCACAACCAGTTCATCCTACGTACATACACACATACATGCAATCAAACCAAGGTATTCTCACGGCCGATCAGTTTGAAAGGATAAATCCACGATTGTTAAAACGACGCCCACTCGGCGCCTAGGTTTTAAATCTCAGTTTGAAAAACAACATAAAACCACAGGGTTTTGAAAACAGTGCCCACTCGACACTTGGGTTTTGAATCTCCTTTCGAAAGTCCATAAATCCCAGAGTTATTTTGAAAACAGTGCCCACACGACACTTAGGTTTTGAAAACGGTTTTCGCAATTCTTTTGAGTTTGTTTACTCTTTTCTTTTCGAGGCGGCCCACAAAGAGAGGAAAGGAAATTAATAAATAAGCAGAAGTTGCCGACATCCACAACGACCCCACGAGGGTATCGAGAACCACACATAAGTCTACAATGATAAATGGAATGCGAAAGAAGAGAGGAAATACAGTTCAGGGTCTCCAGTGACCCAGATACTCCAGTCTCGGCCTCACCGTCGTCTACTCTCCCCCCCGAAGGACCCTGTCACAAGGTGGGAAGTCAGCGACATAATAATAACAATAAAGCAGGGTAAAGAAATGCGTCCAACCGTAACTATCCGGAGCAACACTCTCCCAAAAAGGGGAAAACCATGCCACCTGCAAAAACCTAATCCGGGCACCTACCCCGGCATCCCGACCGAGCACCTGCCTCGGTAAACCACGGCCGGGCACCTACCCGACGGGTCACACCGCTCGCACCTCGGCGCCTCAAACTCCCCACCTGCGGGAAGCCCCCACTACGTCCCCCTCGTGGGTTTACACGGTCATCGACCACTTTTCCGGAAAAAGCGCACCCTTTGCGGTGGCCACACCGCGGGTGCGCGTGCTGCAGCCTCGAGCAAAGTAACCATAGTACCAAATATACTCAACGATAAAAACCACAAGGACTACCATGTTAGCACGATTAGATACATATATAACAAAGAGCAATTGCCGGAAACCCGACGCCTAAATCCCAAAACAAAAACCCACCTTGAAGTCAGTCGAACGAACCACCTGAATGTAGGCCGATCCCGAGCTCTCGCTAGACTACTGGGGGGCTGGTGTTTGAACAGCTGGGCACTGAATAGAAATTGTAGTCAGTAATAGACTCACACATACCCATCCCGACACACTACAGCAATACAATGCTAACACGGGATAACTTAGCCGATTTACGGAACCGATCCAACTCCCGCTCAACGAGAGCCCACGGAACTCTAACGAAACGGTTTATAGACCACGTGCACGCTGTCTACAGCAGCCTACCAGGCTACAATTACAAGTTGACCCCTGGGGTGTTACCAAATTGCATACAAGTATGCAATTTCATGCCTTTTTCGCTTGCATTTAAATTTCAGAGTGCTATTTTAACGAACCGACACTACCAGCAGGTGGTCCTCGACTTGCTGGACACCGTGCTCACCATTTGGTAGCAGTACGAAACCCGAGTAAAACTTCGGGCCAAAACTTTCTAATTTAAAGGCTCAATTTGCTAAATTTACACATACACTCGACCAAATGCATTTTAAATGCAAGCATCATGATCAGGGACTCCCAAATGTTCAGAGGCTCATCAACTAGGTGCCGCGGGGAAACCGGAGACGTCGCCGGAGCAACATGGCTCCAAAACATAAGCTTATAGAGCTCGATTTGCAAGATCTCTCCATCTACTCAGTCATTTGCTGAAGTAGAGTGAGCATCAAGCTCAGGAGGCTTGCAGGAGTCGAATGCTCACTTTCTGGATGATCAAAACTAGGCTAAACCAATCCGGGCTCCTCGGGCATTTCCCCGAACACAAGGTGTGCAACGAAGCAAATACACAAACTACAAAGCATTAATGGTGGATCTCTAAATAACGGCTCTGGGTCTCATGCACAAGCACCTGTAGGTGCTACCCAACTCCACGAAGCTTGCCGGACGCATGCCCGGCGGCGAGGAGCAACAACCGGCCGACCACCATGCACGCGGCCATTCAAGCTCCGTTAATGGCAAACTTGCACCTGGTCATTATGGATTGCATGCAAAGATACCAATGGCTCTGTCTCGACTTGGTGGAGCAAACTGGGCAGGTGGCCGGCGGCAACAAGCGGCGGCTGCGGCGGCGGCGCAACCTCGGGCGAACCCGAGATACCCCAAAACTAGGGCATCAAACTACGAAGCGCACCCTAATCTAAATGCCCTAAAACTTCATGGAAGGTTCTCTAGTCCCTACAGAAGATTCCTATCAACTTGGTTCAGAGCTTGAGCCATCTGGGTGCGGCAACCGGCCGCGGCGGAGTTGTTTCGGGTTCCGGCGGGTGCATTTTCCCCGCCGGAGACCGGGAGCATCCCGAGGGTCGGGGCTCTGCATGGGGCATCCCCAGGGCTTCACTAATCCACTGCATTGACCCAGGTTGCAAAAGAAAACACAGAGGAAAAGTACTCACCTTGGTCGGATCCGAGGAAGAAGAAGGTGGTTTCCTCGGCGTCGCGCGGCCACGGGCGGTGCACCGGAACACCACGGCTTGTCTTCTGGATTCTGCAGATGACCGCAGAGTGGACCTGGGCACAAGTCTAGGATTGGGGTGCTTCTCTTCTCTCACAACCGAAGATCAAGAAGGCTCCTTGACTCCTTTTGCCTTTTCCGGCGACCAGGGGTGGTGGCTGGCGGCGCAGGTAGCTCGGGATGGGTAGCAGAGGGATTGAGGAAGTCGTGGGTGGCTACGGTTACACAGGAGGCTGCGGCTCGGGTTCTCTCCCACTGATGCCCTAGGTGCTAACTTAATATTGCAATAGTATGCAATTAAGTCCCTCAACTTGCATCCCTTTAAGCTCAGTCCATTACAATAGAACAAAAACGCAAAGAAGCCCCTCCTCTACAAGTTTGGTACAGTTTGACACATAAAATATAGGGCTCCTATGCAAAATACCGTGATTTTTCTCATAATTCACGCTTTTCGAGACAACCGGGTTGTCAAACTGAAAAAAGGACACCACCACGACGACCAGCTCGACGAAACCTAACAGGTAGCGATTTTGGTTCGCTAAACTTGAGCTTCATAATTTTTAAAAACCATCTTATACTGTAAATTACACAATTTAGCACGCTTTACGATGCTTTAGGCTCGTCAAATGCAAAATTCCGTCAACGCCACAATGCTCGGAACGATGGTGCCATTCAATCGACTACCTGGATCGTCATATTCGGTCTCCAGACGGTCGATCGGCTGACGTTGGCCGGCGAGGGAATTAATTCAGGGGGCTACTATTCATTGGCACTATTCACTTAAGTCGCGGGTCCTACTAGTTTTTTTTGCTGATTTTCGGACGATCGACGTCTGATCAACAAACGGTCTATACCATTTTCCACTCGATTCGATGAGACGGTCGCACTGGCGACCTCAGATTTTCGAGATCATACTCGGATCGGAAAGGCGGAAGTTGCGCTTCGAAAAATTGTGCAATTCGCGCACCGGTATGCAAATCACTAAGGTTTTAGATCGCTCCTCACCGCAAACGCACTTGAATTTCTCGAGGCTACAGTTTACTCCAGCGAGAAGGCCATCTTCTTCCCTCCCCACTGATTTACCGGCCTCCAGCACAGAGCGGGCGAGTATATGCCGCCCAGTTAGCGGACTCCTCAGCGGCCGACCTGGTGATGGCAGGTATTATCTTACTTTCTGACATTAGGGCTCGTACTTTGTTTGACACTGGGGCATCTCATTCTTTTATTAGTCGAGCATTTGCATCCCTTCATGGTATAGAGATAGAGTCCTTGTCACGTGCATTAGAGGTTCAGATTCCAGATCATGTTTTGCATGTAGAGGAGTATTGTGTGGCTTGCCCGGTACAGTTGGGACCTTGGATCATGCCGGCAGACTTGCTTGTCTTGCGGCAGCTCCAAGATTTTGACTTGGTATTAGGGATGGATTGTTTGTCGCGGTATTGTGCCACTATTGACTGCAGAGAGAGGACGGTGATCTCCGCGAGCCAGGACAGGAGGAGTTATCTTCAGAGGTTGCCAGAGCACGCTGTTCGCAGCGACTATTTCTTCGGCGAGGGCTAGGCGGATGTTGAGCAGAGGTTGTACTGCCTTCCTGGCCACTATTGTGGAGGTGCCTACGGCGGGCACTGGGACTCGAGGATATCCCCATTGTCCGCGAGTTTCCAGATGTGTTTCCCCCCGAGTTGACGACTATGCCGCCGGAGCGGGAGATAGAGTTTGTGATTGACGTGGTCCCGGGAACCACGCCAATCTCGAAGGCACCTTATCGGATGGCGCCTGCCGAGTTGAGAGAGTTGAAGGCGCAACTACAGGATCTGATGGACAAGGTTTTGTTAGACCCAGCGTGTCACCGTGGGGAGCGCCTGTTCTATTTGTGAAGAAGAAGGATGGTTCGCTTCGTCTGTGTGTGGATTATAGGGAACTGAACAAGTGACCATCCGGAACAAGTATCCATTACCGTGGATTGACGATTTGTTTCGATCAGCTACAGGGAGCTGCGGTATTTTCAAAGATTGATCTTCAGTCCGTTACCACCAGCTGAGGGTAAGGGCCGAGGACATCTCCAAAACGGCATTCGGATCTAGGTACGGGCATTATGATTTACGGTGATGCCATTTGGATTGACTAATGCCCCTGCCGCATTATGGATTTGATGAACAGATATTTTCAGCCGTTTTTGGACCGGTTTGTGGTAGTGTTTATTGATGATATACTGATTTACTCCCGGAGTGATGTGGAGCACGAGGAGCACTTGAGGACAGTGCTACAGCTTCTGCGAGAGAAGACTGTATGCCAAGCTTAAGAAGTGCGAATTTTGCTTCGGGAGGTCGCCTTTTTAGGCCACGTAGTTTCTGCTATGGGAGTGGCGGTGGATCCGGCCAAGGTGGATGCTATTCGAGATTGACCAGACCGACGACTATCACCGAGGTGCGGAGTTTTCTGGGTTTGGCTGGCTACTATCGGCGATTTGTGGAAGCTTTGCGAAGCTTTCCACCCCCCTCTACACGTCTGACCAGGAAATGGTTAAGTTATTTGGAGCGAGACCTGTCATAGCAGTATTTGAAGATCTGAAACAGAGATTGATGACCGCTCCGATCCTTGCTCTCCCGGTTATGGTAGAAGG
>JAQNDB010003618.1:0-28327 GCA_029204045.2 Tillandsia leiboldiana
GGGGGTGGCGTGGGCGCCACCTGGGCGGCGCAACGCGGCAAAACCGCATTGGGAGGTGCCGCCCGAGGCGTATTGACTCGTGCGCCCCGCGTTGACGCGGGCGCTGGGCGGCATGGGCACCGCACATGGCGGGGCCCTATTGGGGCCCGCTCTGCGCAAGGCGGAGCGGGCCGCGGCGTGCTGACGCGGGGGCGCCAGCTGGCAGCCCCCAGTTGGTCCAGGCACTGTGCAGAAGCCCGTTTCGGGCTATTTAAGCGCCCGAACACCCTTCTTCCCCCTCTTTTTTTTCTCTCTTTGCTCCATCCAATTTTTGTGAGCGTCAGTGAGAAGCGTGGGGATTTTTGGTGTGCCGTGGGCGCGCCATTTGTGCCGTAGAACGCACCGTCTATGCAGTGGGACGCGCCATTTGTGCCTCCGGCGCACCGTTTGTGTCGTGGAGCGCGTGCGAGGTGTTCCCCGGAGCGGGGCGGTCGTGTGTGCGCCCATTTGTCAGCGTGCCAGTTTAAGGTAGGTGTCGCTGTAGTACTCTAAAAATTTAAAGACTATAAAATACTTTGGAAATTATTTAATAAATAAATTTTAGCAAAATAGGGACTTAGTGGATCAATGATGGCCCGAGATTTTATCTGTGCGCCAAATTAGTCGAACAAATATGCTACCTGACAGGTCTCGACGAGCCGGACGTCGTGACGAAGTCCGTTTCGGAAAACGGCGAGCGGATTTTCTCGAAAATGCATGAAAACCCATAAAAATGGACTAATTTGTAAGGAATTTAATATTTCATGTATTAATAATTATGGGACCTAAACAAAAGGGTCCTAGGTGTAATTGTAACCTACAACAAGAAGCTCGAATGCTAAGGATTAAGTGTGAATAGGGATGTTGGGTAGAATCTTGCATTAACTCAAAATGGCTTTTGGGTTTCCTTGGAGCAAATCCGAGGAGTCAAGGGGGGGGGATGCTAAGCATCACCTTGATCCTGTGAATCCCCCAGACCAACCTCGTGTGCTTGGGGAGACCAAAGGACACAAGTCCTTTGAGCAAACCCGAGAGGAGGGAGTGGAAGGAGGAGCAAGTTCCAACACTAGTCCCACTCCTCTCTGGGAAGTTCCTCAAGCTCTCTTAAACCTCTGCTTCCTATCCAGACCAAGCCGAGAGCATAGAGGCTGTGGGACACCAAGTCTAGAGAGAGAAACTCGAGAGAGAGGAAGAGAAAGAAGAGGTTGGAACCAACTTCCATCAAGTCGGGTTTTGAAGTGCTCTGAGGCTTCCTCTGGGTCTGTGGAGTGTTCCTGGAGGTTGCCGAGGTTGCGCGTGGAGGAAGGACCAGATTCCGGCTTCATCCCTTCTTCCCCGAGCTTGGCCAAGGTAAGGATCCCAAACCATGGTTTGTTAGAACCCGGGACCCCTATCAGTGGGTTTTAAATGTCCTTAGGATGCTACAAGCCAAGCCCTGAGCCCCCATGCAAGGTTGGCCGGAACCCTAGATTTAGCTCCACCTTGGAACAACTTTGCAACCGTGGACTTATATGGGCTGAAAATTGGTGTGCTTGGACTGTTGGTGGTAGGTACCAACTCCACCAAATTTGGTGGAGTATGGTTAATCCAGTGAGCGGCAGATTTATGCCCTAACTTTTCGAGATATGGCAAGTTGGCCGAGCTTCTTGCTCCGGCGCCGGCGTGCTTCCCCGCCGCCGGCCATGTGTCCAGAAGCATTGTTGGGACCAAGAGGATCCCAGCCATGCTGTTGCATGGCTCCCATGCAAGCTGCGGAAGGCCTTGTTGAGTTGGGTTTGAAATATGCACCAAGTGCGGCCGCCGGCGCTCCGGCCAACTCCGGCCGAGGAGGCATGGTCCGGATGCTTCCTGGGAATGTCTTGAGACTTTCCATCAATGTTGGAGGTCTTCAAAGTGGCTCTGTGGAATTCCGCCATTAGAGGGCATGAGCTCCAAATCAGAGCTTTGCTCCGCCGCGCCGCCGCCGCACCCCGAGGCCAGCCAAGGGTATGGGAAGCTTCCAAGAGGCAAATGGCACCTATTGGTGCATTTGGTTGAGCCCCAGACCCTCTGGATGGAACATCACAAATTCCAAGAAAACATGTCATCTTCTTCCTCGAGCCAAGCCCAACTTGGAGGGTCTTCGAGTTGCTCCAGTTGAGGGGAAATGTTCCAGAATCTCTGGGGATCTAGTTGATCCAAGTTGGAAGCCCTCAGGTGCCCTGGTTGCAGAGAACCAAGTTTCCCATGGTGTTGTGTGTATGTGTTTGCAAATGTGCCTGCCACATGTTTTGTAAAAATGCCTCAAAGAACTTGAATTAGAATTGACAAAACTGTAAACATAAAACTTGCTTCCAATGAGCCCCTGAGCTGTGTGCTCACTTCAGTTCAAACAGAAACTGAGTGGAATAAAAGTTGGAGCAATGTGAACTGTTGTGTTTGCAAGATGAAGGATCTCTGTGATCCGCACACCTGGGCTGCAACCAGTGCAAGCCCTGGGCACCCGAGCAATGTTTAGAGACAGATTGATATACAAACTTTAGTTGTTTGAAGTTTAGAACAAAAGTTATAGTGAAATCTACTTTAAACTATAATGTTGGCACAAAACCCTATTTTAGGTTGTTTGCGAAGCCGCGACAGTGTACTCTTGGCTAATTTGGGGTCACTGGACGCGATGCTCGCGTTAAAAACTGATTTTGAAGTCCCGGAGAAGAAACAAAATGCAAATGGCTATGTAGAGGTTTTTAAATTGATCTGGGTTTTAAGTTGAATTGGAATAAGTTAGAGTCAGAGTTGATCCTTGATCAATATGATTGATTCAGGTTTATTCGGTGCCTCTGGTTCTGAGCATACAGTGGATACGGTTTAGGTCGCCTGCGATTTTTCAGGTGGGTTTATCTTCGGTCCGGGCTTTATCATTCGGCCCTCTGGGGTATAGTATTGGTTGGACCCTATTCTTGTAGCCTAGTTGATGTTTGAGCCTGCCTTCCTTTTGATCAGTTTTATTTTGCTATAAACGTATTTTTATTCAACCAATGTTTTGTCTCCATGCATCGCAGAGTCGCCTGAGTCTGTTCTTGTTTGATAGGACGAAGGCATCTCTCTTCGAGGTTTGGATATAAAACATGTTTTCCAAAATTGTTTTTCTAAAAAGGATTTTAGTTGTGCATGATTGATTCTCAGTTGCTTCCAAATATTATGACTCTATTCCTGGACATTTGCCATGCCTGATTGGTCATTAGCTAGCTTGTACATTTATACTTGATTATCGGTATATCCTGATCTATGCTATAAAGGTTATTGATTATACTCTGCATTGCACCCTTATTGGGATTTTGGTCATTTGCTAGTTTGCATACCTGTTTATCAGTACCCCCTGATTATTCTGATCCATGTTATAGGAGTGGATGATTATTCCTACATATGAGTTGAGATTTAGTTGATTCTGCTTTGCATTCTTGATTGGCTTGTTTCGGCTTGTTGTTCACCCGTTATGCTGCTAAATACACGATTTTCTAAATTAAACGTTTTACCGAGCTTCGTAGGGTCGCCTGAGTCTGTTCTTGTTTGATAGGACAAAGGCACTGCTCTGCGAGGTTTGGACCGAAAACCCAAGCTTCGTAGTGTCGCCTGAGTCTGTTCTTGTTTGATAGGACGAGGGCAACGCTCTTCGAGGTTTGGACTTTTCAAAACAATTTTCTTAAAAATATGTGTTTAAGTTTTGTATCATTTGGTTGGTTTGTTGTGGTTGAGTTGAGTTTATCTGTGAGCTTCTGTTGAGAGAGATTTGCCTTGATCTTGCATATGAGTTGAGATTTATTGTTGCTGAGTGTTCCTGCATGAGTGTTGAGATTCAGTTGATCTTGTCATTGCATCCCAGTGGGGATTTCCCGGCTTGTTGCCGATTACCCCGGTCAGTGGACCGAGAGCTTGAGCATTTGCATTATGATCGCCCGCACCGTTGTTCTTCACGTACACTAGCGGGCTAATCCCCCGTAGCGGTGTACTTTACCGGTAAAGTGGTTAGCTGTGGCAACCCGTGACCCTCAGTGGAGGGAATGTCAACTAGGTGGTGCCAGGTGGGCAGCCTTGCCTGAGGTCTTGTGAAGGCCAATATGGTAGCTTGTGATTGGGTCTTTGTGTTTTCATTTATTTGATGTGTAGTGATCCGGTCTTTCGGGGTACTTTTGACTTACGTGTAGTCGTTTAGGCCTTAAGTGAAATAGAATTATTCAATTCTTGAAGTTGGCCATTGTGGGACGCTAGTATTTTTCCGCGATTGTGCGCGGAAAAAGAAATCCGACGGCGCGATCGGATCTGAAATCCGATATCGGGAACCCCCTTAACGGGATTCAAAGTGATACGGTAATTAGTCGTCCATCGGAATCCGTGCTAAATATCTTGCACCCGTTAGAGATAAGGTGGTTTATCTCGTGGGGGATAATTAATTAACCGATAATTAATTAGTTAATTAATTATCCCAGACGGAAAATTAATTAATTCTCTTACGTACGAATTAAAGAGGAATTATTAAAGGTAAAGTACGACTATATAAGGGATCCCGATTATCGGAAAGGAAAAGAAAAAGGAAATAAAAACCCTAATCGGAGAGAAGGAAAAAAAAAAAAGAAAAAGAAAAGACGAAACCCTAGCCGGAAGAAAGGGAAAGGAGAAAGAGAAGGAGCCCGATCTTTCCGGACGCCGAACCGAAGACAAGAACACGACCGGACAACCATCCCGTCGATCTTCGGTTAGTAAAATAATTTATTTAAATTATTGGGATTTTTGTTCGTTGTCTTTTTCGTGAGTTCTGGTTTCTTGTTTTCTCCGTCGTATCCGTCACCGTCGCCGACTTCGTCTCCTTGAAAAGGCGCGGAACGGACGGCGGAGGCGCGCGATGCCGCTAGGGCATCGCGCGGAGGAGGGTCACGGACGGCACCGCACGGCGCCGCGCGGCCACCGCGCGGACCCGCAACCCTGCGGGTACCGCGCGGACGCTGCGCGGCTGCCGCACGGGAGGCACCCGCGCGGGCCCGCAATCTTGCGGGCACAGCGCGGGCGCCGTGCGGCTGCCGCAGCGGGCGGCCCCCGCGCGGGCCCGCATCCATGCGGGCACCGCGCGGGCGCCGCGCGGCCACCGCGCGGGAGGCACCCGCGCGGGCCCGCACCCGTGCGGGCGCCGCGCGGCTGCCGCGCGGGCAAGCCCCCGCGCGGGCCCGCACCCGTGCGGGCGCCGCGCGGCTGCCGCACGGGCGGCCCCCGCACGGGCCCGCATCCATGCGGGCACCGCGCGGGCGCCGCACGGCTGCCGCGCGGGAGGCACCCGCGCGGGCCCGCACCCGTGGGGCACCGCGCGGGCGCCGCGCGACTGCCGCGCGGTCGGCACCCGCACGGACCCGCAACCGCGCGGGCGCCGTGCCGGGCCGCACCCGCGCGGGCACCGTGCGGCCGTCGCACGGGCAACCCGCGCGGGGCACCGCGCCGCGAGGGCATCGTCCGCGGAGATACGCCGCGCGGTTCTGAACAGCGCGGGGCTCCGGCAGACGGCGACGGCGGCTCGGGAATTCCGTTTCGTCAACCGGACAATGTTGGACTTTTCCGTCAAAAACAATGAGTAAATCGGGTCTTATGTTTTCGGATGTAAGTACACGCTTTTAACTATAGTTATCCTTGCGGACTTTCTTTAGGTCCAGACGCGCAGCGGGGGTGCGCGAACGATTCGAGTGTTCCGATCTCTCTCCAAATAGGTGGGTACGGTTGCTGTAAATACAACCAGTGCAGTAAGTGCATCTATCGTCATTAAAGTGCTCTCAATTTATCTAACAAAGTAGATGGACAGTTTAACCTTTCGCATAATTGTGTTATTATCTAACAATTGAAGCGGCTGCGGTCGCAATGTTCATGACACGCCGATCTCGGCAAAAATCGTTTTGGGATGCTGCACGTACACAGGCGGATTGGCCTCCGCATGGGTGTACTTTTCCGGAAGAGTGGTCTTGTATGACCCGTGTTCCTCACAAAGGGGTGGGAGTCGTGAGGACCCCTTCGCGCCCGCTGGGAATAGCACACCAGCACCGTGGAAGGGGTTAAATGCATCAAAGGAGTGCTTGCGCACGAGGGGAGACTTTGGTCTCTCCGATAAACATTCTGGGGTTGGTGCCCAATTAAATTGATAAATCTGGGGTCGGGGCCCAGCTTAATATGTGCAGGGTTTTTAGCGAAATGGTTACGGTGTTTCCGGTTTGCTCCTTATTCCTTATTGTTGTTAGACATCTACTTTGTTTGTCACTGACTTTACCCACTCCGTGACATGCACTACGAGGGGCGTTACCCGGGAGATTGTTGAGACTGCGTCGCGAGGACCGTAGTCAGAACGCTTGGTTATTATCATTATCTCATCTCTTTTACGCATGTTAGTTAATTTGCTTGTGAGTAGAAATATTCGTGGACATGTATTACTTGGCACTATGGATGAGTTGTGCTTTTATAGTTTAGTTCTTCTGATGATGTTTCTTATGCGGCATGTTTTCATGATAAACCAAATGATTTCAAAAAGGGTTTTCTCAAAACGAAGTGCCGTGTGGGCACGGGTTTTGCAAATGCTGGCTTTATCCTTTCTAAACATTGATGCCGCTTTAATATTCCGCTTGATGTAGAATGTCTATTGTATGGTTGATGGTTGATGATTGTCGTATGTTGTTGTAAATGAGACGCCGTGCATATACAAAGGAGACTCTGTCCGCGGACAGGGAGAATTTTGTGTATGTGGCGGTCTGGCACGCACCGGGGATGAGGTTTAATGTACCATGTTCAGAGAAAAAAAAAAGATACACACGAATTTCCGCTTTGATAGACTCAAAAACCCCCGGGGGCGTGACAGATTAAATGGTATCAGAGAAAAACAACCATAACCATAGTAGACGAGATCCACATCCACAGTGTAGGGTAGCACAAGCAAATTAGACATGAGATAACCAAGGTATAAGTGCGTAGTACGTGAGAGTACGGGGAATAGGGGAACGTAATGTAGGTATAATCGTAAGGCAGGGTATTAGGGTTATAACCTTAGGGTTAACGTGGTTTCTTTGTCTATAACGGACGATGGCCCGGACTAGATCGTCCACCGAGAATGCGGACGCGGACAGAGTGGCCCCGACCACCGCAGAGAACCAGCTCCTCCGTCAACAACTGCGGGAAATGGCCGGGCAATTAGCGACGCTGACGGAGCAGGTTCGTCACCTGGCACAGCGACAAGCAACCGCGCCAGCCGAGCGCAATCCAACCCCTCCGCCCGGAACCACCGCACCCACTACGGGACCGCAAGGGACGGGTGGTACGACGACGGAACAGCCTCCATCTCCAAGGGACGCACCTACTCCGACGACCACGGGGCCCGTGATGGGAGCTACAACAGGGGAGGCAGGAACGACCCCTACCCTCGGGGGGTCCGCCGCTGTAGGAGCGGTCACGGAGCAACGAACGACGCGAGAAAGGGTCAGGACGAATTTGGTTGGGTTCAAGAAGCATGACCCTCCCACTTTTGAGGGAGAGACGACCGACCCATGGGTCGTCGAAAAATGGGTGGATACCATGGAAAAACTCTTCGAGGACCTACTGATGGAGGAACACGAGCGAGTTCCATTAGCCGTCCACTTCCTCGAAGGGAATGCACGCATCTGGTGGAAAACGGTACGCCCGGATCCGTCTACAAACGACCCGTTACCGACATGGACGGCCTTTAGAGAGGAACTTTTTTGACGCTTTCTTCTCCGATAGCGTCAAGCGGCAATTGGAAGACGACCTGAAGAACGTTAGACAAGGGAACCGCTCGGTCATGGAATATCAAAGGGAGTTCGTGAGATTGGTTAATTGCGTCCCGTTTGTTATACGAGACGAACCCCACAAGGCCCGTCTTTTTGTGGACGGGTTACGGAGCGACATCTTTGAGATGGTCCAGGCAGCGGACGTGCGCACGTTCAGGGAAGTGGTGGATAGAGCCACCATAGTGGAGCGGGGGTTCGCTATCACCCGAGCTCGACGTGAGGGATCAAAAAATAACCGGGACAGGAAGCGGACACAGACTTACCCGGGAGGGGGTCCGTCTGGTGGGAGCCGACCCCCAAAATACCCCAGGACGCAACAAGGAAGCAAGAGTGCGCCAATCGGAAAACCGCGACCACCGAACAAGCCATGCGTTATTTGCGGAGCATCGCATCCAGTGACGGAATGCCCTAAGAGACAGGATCACTATTACCGCTGCGGCAAGCCGGGGCATTTCCGACTCAACTGTCCTCTGAACACTGGAGCGGCATCTTCCGCAGCTTCCACCCCAACGGCACAGCCACCGGGACGGGGTAGAGCATCAACGGGAATACCCCCACGCCCTCCGGCGCCAAGAGCAGAAGGAGAATCGCGACCACAGCCAGGAGGGAGGCTCTACTCCATGGGCCAACATGGAGCGACACTGCAAGAGGAGGCGGTCGCAGGTATTACCTCCGTTTCTAATTTCCGAGCACGAACCCTGTTTGACACCGGGGCGACTCGCTCTTTTATTTCCCGCACTTTTGCACAAACACATCTACTAGAAAGTAGTCCCCTCGATGTCCTACTGACCGTCCAGACCCCCGGGGGGCCAATCACGGCAACTGGCCTAGTACCCTCTTGTTCAATAAGACTTGGAAGGTTGTCGTGCCCCTGGGACCTAGTGGTCATACCGCTAAAGGAATATGAGGTAGTTTTGGGCATGGACTGGCTTACCGAGTATCAGGCGGTCATCGACTGCGAGAAGCGCCAGGTGCAACTACAGAAGCCGGGATTCCCAGAAAACGTGTACATGTTATGTAAAAGCACTTCCTTCTTGGCTATCATCTCCGCATCGCGAGCTAGGAAGTTGGCGGAGGGCGGGTGCGTGGCCTATCTAGCCTCAGTAGATTTAGCCACCCGACCCGTTCCCTCGCCTTCCGAAATTCCCGTGGTAAGGGAATTTCCGGACGTATTTCCGGCAGAGCTCCCCGAAGCGCCGCCGGAACGAGAAGTCGACTTTCCCATTGAACTACTTCCCGGCACCAAACCCATCACCAAGGCACCGTACAGGATGGCCTTCGCAGAGTTGAAGGAACTCAAGGCACAGTTCGAGGACCTTTTGGATAAAGGCTTCATCAGACCTAGCGCGTCACCCTGGGGCGCGCCCGTCCTGTTTGTGAGAAAGAAGGACGGAAGTCTCCGGTTGTGCATCGACTACCGGGAGATAAATAAGGTCACCGTTAAGAACAAGTACCCCCTGCCAAGGATCGACGACCTCTTCGACCAACTACAGGGGGCGACGGTGTTCTCAAAGATTGACCTGCAGTCGGGCTATCATCAGGTCCAGGTCAAGGGGGAGGACATCCCCAAAACGGCTTTTCGGACTCGCTACGGTCATTACGAATTTACAGTAATGCCGTTCGGGCTCACGAATGCCCCGGCAGTGTTCATGGACATGATGAACAGGCTATTCAAACCTTTCCTGGATTTATTCGTGGTGGTCTTCATCGACGATATCCTCATCTACTCCCGTACAGACGAGGAACATGAAGAACATCTGCGCACAGTCCTCCAGACCCTACGGGAACAGAAACTCTACGCCAAACTCAAAAAGTGTGAGTTTTGGCTCCGAGAGGTTGGCTTCTTGGGGCACGTAATCTCAGCGGCTGGAGTCGCAGTCGATCCGAAGAAGATAGATTCGGTGACGGACTGGTCCCAACCGACGACGGTAACAGAGGTTCGAAGCTTTCTAGGATTAGCCTGGTACTACCGGCGCTTCGTGGAGGGTTTCTCCAGGATAGCCACCCCCTTAAACCGTTTGACTAAAAAGGGGGAAAAGTTCATCTGGATGGACAAATGTCAGAGGAGCTTCGAGGAGCTCAAGGATAGATTGACGCGAGCACCGATTCTCGCCCTACCGGAACCAGGGGAGGATTATGAAGTGTATTGCGATGCGTCGCGAAATGGACTGGGTGGAGTGCTCATGCAACGGGGAAAGGTTATAGCCTATGCGTCAAGGCAGCTCAAAGAATACGAGCGAAACTACCCCATGCACGATTTGGAACTCGCAGCAGTTGTGTTCGTCCTCAAGCTTTGGAGACACTACCTGTATGGGGCACACTGCAATGTGTACTCAAATCATAAAAGTCTTAAGTACCATCACCCAGCAAGATGGTCTGATTGTGGAATTTTCGCGATTAAGACTAGAAGTAGTACCAGCGGGTACAGTCGAACGACTTCTAACACTGGTGGTCAGACCTACCCTGCTTGACAGAATTCTCGAAGGGCAGTCGACTGATGACCAACTCCAGCTGGTGCGAGGTAGAGTAACTGCCGACCCAGGAGGTGATTTCACTGTAAACTCCGACGGCACCATACGATTTCGGGGACGAATCTGCGTGCCGGATCTACCAGAACTCAAAGAGGAAATCCTGCGGGAGGCGCATACAGCTCCATATACAGTGCATCCCGGGGGAACGAAGATGTACAAGGACGTCAAACAGACCTTCTGGTGGCCCAAAATGAAGGGAGACGTGACTCGATTTGTGGCACACTGCCTGGTGTGCCAACGAGTGAAGGCCGAGCACCAGCGTCCAGCAGGAAAATTGCAACCCTTACCGGTGCCCGTGTGGAAGTGGGACATGATTACCATGGATTTTGTGACCGGGTTCCCGAGATCGTCACAGGGACACGATGCAATATGGGTAATCGTGGACCGTCTGACGAAATCGGCCCACTTTCTGCCCATACACACGACGTGGGCGCGGGAACGACTGGCGCAAACCTACATCAACGAGATAGTAAGGCTGCATGGGGTGCCGACGTCCATCACGTCGGACAGGGACACGCGATTTGTGTTAAACTTTTGGCAGAGCCTGCAGCGAGCAATGGGAACCAAGTTGCACTTCAGTACGGCTTTTCACCCGCAGACCGATGGACAATCAGAGCGGGTGATACAAATTGTGGAGGACATGCTTCGGGCATGCGTTTTAGACCTGGGCGAAGGATGGGCACGGTGCTTGCCCCTAGTGGAATTTGCCTACAATAATAGCTACCAGGCCAGCATTCAGATGGCACCATACGAGGCCCTGTACGGGCGCCGCTGTCGGTCTCCAATATGCTGGGACGACCTGGGTGAGCGTAAGTTTCTGGGCCCAGATTTGGTGGAGGAGACCGAAGCAAAAGTGCGATTGATTAGACAGAGGTTACTAACCGCCCAGAGCAGACAGAAAAGCTACGCGGACAACAGACGTCGGGACTTAGAGTTCATGGTGGGTGAGCACGCGTTACTCTGAGTTTCGCCCTCCAAAGGGAACCGACGCTTCGGCATAAAGGGAAAGTTAAGCCCGAGGTACGTAGGACCGTTCGAGATCCTAGAACGCGTAGGACCGGTGGCGTACCGATTAGCCCTGTCGCCGAATCTCGAACGAGTCCATAACGTATTCCATGTCTCAATGCTCCGGAAATACTTAGCTGACCCCTCTCATGCCTTGGATGCCTCCACCATCGAGTTGCGAGAGGATTTAAGCGTCGAGGAGACGCCGGTGCGGATTTTGGCAAGAGAGGACAAGAAGTTGCGCAATCGAACTATCCCCTATGTGAAGGTCCAGTGGAGCAACCACGAAGAGCGCGAGGCAACGTGGGAACTGGAATCGAAGATGAGGGAATGTTTTCCCGAATTAATTAATGGGGTTTGTATATAAGTTTCGGGATGAAACTTTTTATAAAGTGTGAGTGGTGTAGTGATCCGGTCTTTCGGGGTACTTTTGACTTACGTGTAGTCGTTTAGGCCTTTAAGTGAAATAGAATTATTCAATTCTTGAAGTTGGCCATTGTGGGACGCTAGTATTTTTCCGCGATTGTGCGCGGAAAAAGAAAGCCGACGGCGCGATCGGATCTGAAATCCGATATCGGGAACCCCCTGAACGGGATTCAAAGTGATACGGTAATTAGTCGTGCATCGGAATCCGTGCTAAATATCTTGCACCCGTTAGAGATAAGGTGGTTTATCTCGTGGGGGATAATTAATTAGTTAATTAATTATCCCAGACGGAAAATTAATTAATTCTCTTACGTACGAATTAAAGAGGAATTAATTAAAGGTAAAGTACGACTATATAAGGGATCCCGATTATCGGAAAGGAAAAGAAAAAGGAAATAAAAACCCTAATCGGAGAGAAGGAAAAAAAAAAAGAAAAAGAAAAGACGAACCCTAGCCGGAAGAAAGGGAAAGGAGAAAGAGAAGGAGCCCGATCTTCCCAGACGCCGAACCGAAGACAAGAACACGACCGGACAACCTTCCCGTCGATCTTCGGTTAGTAAAATAATTTATTTAAATTATTTGGGATTTTTGTTCGTTGTCTTTTTCGTGAGTTCTTGGTTTCTTGTTTTCTCCGTCGTATCCGTCACCGTCGCCGACTTCGTCTCCTTGAAAAGGCGCGGAACGGACGGCGGAGGCGCGCGATGCCGCTAGGGCATCGCGCGGAGGAGGGTCACGGACGGCACCGCACGGGCGCCGCGCGGCCACCGCGCGGACCCGCAACCGTGCGGGTACCGCGCGGACGCCGCGCGGCTGCCGCACGGGAGGCACCCGCGCGGGCCCGCAATCTTGCGGGCACCGCGCGGGCGCCGTGCTGCCGCCGCGCGGGCGGCCCCCGCGCGGGCCCGCATCCATGCGGGCACCGCGCGGGCGCCGCGCGGCCGCCGCGCGGGAGGCACCCGCGCAGGCCCGCACCCGTGCGGGCACCGCGCCGGCGCCGCGCGGCTGCCGCGCGGGCGGCCCCCAAGCGGGCCCGCACCCGTGCGGGCGCCGCGCGGCTGCCGCGCGGGCGGCCCCCGCGCAGGCCCGCATCCATGCGGGCACCGCGCGGGCGCCGCACGGCTGCCGCGCGGGAGGCACCCGCGCGGGCCCGCACCCGCGCGGGCGCCGCGCGACTGCTGCGTGGGCGGCACCCGCACGGACCCGCAACCGCGCGGGCGCCGTGCCGGGCCGCACCCGCGCGGGCACCGTGCGGCCGTCGCACGGGCAACCCGCGCGGGGCACCGCGCCGCGAGGGCATCGTCCGCGGAGATACGCCGCGCGGTTCTGAACCGCGCGGGGCTCCGGCAGACGGCGACGGCGGCTCGGGAATTCCGTTTCGTCAACCGGACAATGTTGGACTTTTCCGTCAAAAACAAATGAGTAAATCGGGTCTTATGTTTTCGGATGTAAGTACACGCTTTTAACTATAGTTATCCTTGCGGACTTTCTTTAGGTCCAGACGCGCAGCGGGGGTGCGCGAAAGATTCGAGTGTTCCGATCTCTCTCCAAATAGGTGGGTACGGTTGCTGTAAATACAACCAGTGCAGTAAGTGCATCTATCGTCATTAAAGTGCTCTCAATTTATCTAACAAAGTAGATGGACAGTTTAACCTTTCGCATAATTGTGTTATTATCTAACAATTGAAGCTGCTGCGGTCGCAATGTTCATGACACGCCGATCTTGGCAAAAACCGTTTTGGGATGCTGCACGTACACAGGTGGATTGGCCTCCGCATGGGTGTACTTTTCCGGAAGAGTGGTCTTGTATGACCCGTGTTCCTCACAAAGGGGTGGGAGCCGTGAGGACCCCTTCGCGCCCGCTGGGAATAGCACACCAGCACCGTGGAAGGGGTTAAATGCATCAAAGGAGTTCTTGCGCACGAGGGGAGACTTTGGTCTCTCCGATAAACATTCTGGGGTTGGTGCCCAATTAAATTGATAAATCTGGGGTCGGGGCCCAGCTTAATATGTGCAGGGTTTTTAGCGAAATGGTTACGGTGTTTCCGGTTTGCTCCTTATTCCTTATTGTTGTTAGACATCTACTTTGTTTGTCACTGACTTTACCCACTCCGTGACAGGCACTACGAGGGGCGTTACCCGGGAGATTGTTGAGACTGCGTCGCGAGGACCGTAGTCAGAACGCTTGGTTATTATCATTATCTCATCCCTTTTACGCATGTTAGTTAATTTGCTTGTGAGTAGAAATATTCGTGGACATGTATTACTTGGCGCTGTGGATGAGTTGTGCTTTTATAGTTTAGTTCTTCTGATGATGTTTCTTATGCGGCATGTTTTCATGATAAACCAAATGATTTCAAAAAGGGTTTTCTCAAAACGAAGTGCCGTGTGGGCACGGGTTTTGCAAATGCTGGCTTTATCCTTTCTAAACATTGATGCCGCTTTAATATTCCGCTTGATGTAGAATGTCTATTGTATGGTTGATGGTTGATGATTGTCGTATGTTGTTGTAAATGAGACGCCGTGCATATACAAAGGAGACTCTGTCCGCGGACAGGGAGAATTTTGTGTATGTGGCGGTCTGGCACGCACCGGGGATGAGGTTTAATGTACCATGTTCAGAGAAAAAAAAAAGATACACACGAATTTCCACTTTGATAGACTCAAAAACCCCCGGGGGCGTGACATGATGCATGTGTTGTTAAGTTACTTTAACATACTTCCTTGATTCTTTGATCTGGCTTCTAGTTATCTACCTGTATATGATTCTTTGTGATGCCTTTAATTATAGTTTCATTGTTATCTTGCTGATTGCCCTAACTCCTTGATGCGTTGATTATCCTGTTACATGTTTGTCCTGTTTTAAATTCTGCTAAAATTATCTCCTATGCTTGTACCCAGATTATAAGTTTTGCTTTCTTTACAGCACCAGTTATATATCTGCTTTACCCTAACCCCTGATTATTACTATCCTCTAGTATTGTATACCAGTAGG
This sequence comes from Tillandsia leiboldiana, assembly GCA_029204045.2. NCBI lineage: Eukaryota > Viridiplantae > Streptophyta > Magnoliopsida > Poales > Bromeliaceae > Tillandsia > Tillandsia leiboldiana. The sequence goes on from JAQNDB010003618.1 coordinate 14,775, forward strand.
TACGATCTGCTATTTCTCGGCTCGTCGTGCCCACTGGGATACACTCCGGTGTATCTCACACCCTCGGGTGACTGTTTTTCAGGCCGAGCGGGTGCTGGGATGTCGGGACGTGTTGGTGAGATTCCGAGATAGAGATTGACCTTGGACAGCCGTGTATTTAGAAATAGTTAATTAAAGTGGTATTCAGATGTAATATATTTGTAAAGAAATCTGTAACATTGTTGTTGTTGTTGTTACTGTTATTTGTAGTACGTAGTTAGTACTCTGATGATTGTAGCCAAGCTAGCCGTGCATATATAGAAAAGGCTCAATTCCATTGGGGATTGGGACTCTTCTATATATGTGGCGGTCTGTCATTGCCCTGGTTGTTTTTGCAACTCTGATTTAAAAAAAAAAAATTATTATACACTAGTTTTTGAACTCGGGGCGTGACAGTCGCCTCGTGTTTTGTTGTGTTTTTCGACACTGTTCTTAGATTTTTGCTTTTGGGGTTTTACCTTTGAACTCTGTGCCCTGGTGCTGTCGGGGACCAATGTTGGAGGTGCCGTTTTCCACGTAATTTTACTGCCGGACTTTTCGGGGTGTACCGTTCGCGCGTGGCGGGTGCCGTTACGTTTTCTGTCGAAAGTAAACGTTTCTGCGGGAGCCCAATTACAAGTGTCTATAAGCAATTGGTGGCAAACCGAGGTGGGTTGGATTTTCCTCCAAGTCTGCGGACTTCCTTCTAATTCTAGTGTTGTAGATTTTGCATGCTAGAATAGGTACTACTATTGATGTTTATAGAGTTTTTGGACTTTGACTAGCACCCTGTCATATGATTGCATGTTTCAACCCGACTTCTAGAAAACTCTCACTTGGGCTAGGTTCTTTTATGTTCTAGTTTCCACTTCTCACATTCTATTCCTGGACATAGTGTTTTCCTCGCCCGGGTAGTCGGTCGAGTGGTCGGGATTTATTTTGGTGTAGGATGAATGTTACACTCGTGCTTGGGGGCCGAGTGGAGTCTGGTAGATGTAGCTAGTCTTGTACCAGTGGCGGGGGCCGTTAGGGTAAACGGTGTGTTACGGAATTTGAGTTGGCGTATTTCGTGAATTCGGTTAAGTCTTGAAGATTGAAGATAAAGAAGGTTGGATCATGTAACTCAATCTCAAGAAAGAAGAATTCAAAAGGATCAGGTATGTTTAACTAATTATCTTTGGTGATCCGAATACTTCTTATAGTGTAGAAACACTTGGATGAATTTCTAATTGCATAAAAATCAAAAACTGGACATGGGACATGTTCAGGATCCGGATCAGACACTTCGATCCGGATCCCGAAGGGTGTTAGTTCATACGCAAATTCAATCCGGATCGTTGCCTCCTTTGATCCGGATCCCGAACACTGGTTTTTACCGTAATTTATGAACGATCCGGATCAGGCAGTTCAATCCGGATCCCGAACATTGGTGTTTGGTAAATTGTATGAACGATCCGGATCAGGCACTTTGATCCGGATCCCGAACCTTTGTTTTTCTGGAAACTGTCTATCTCGTTACTGCAATCCGGATCGCCTAAATCCGATCCGGATCGCCGTCCTGTAAAATTCCAGAAAAGGTTAGTTTTTGATTCTTATCCTCTTCCAATGGTTTCTAACCTATAAATAGACCCTTTAATTCATCTTTTAGGGTAACGACGAAAAATGGAAAAAATATGACCGAAATAGAAAAATCCACAGATAGAGAAGAAAGGAAATACTAGATTTAATTCTATGTTTCTTCATCTATTTTATTAATTTGATTCTAGGTTTTCCAAACTCAGATTTTGAGTAGAATCAAATTAATGAATACTTAGATGGTATTTCCAATCTATTTCTAATCTAAGTATTCGGCGGATCATCACCACCCAAAAACAACGATTTCCCCAAAATCGGCGCGTGGACTCGCGTGGCCTTGTGGATTCAAGGTGCTACCGCTCTCGTGGATTCAGAGCGAGGTACGTTCGTGGATTCGAAGCGTGCTACTGGGTGATGACCGTGGATTCGGTCGGACGTCATGGAGTCGACGTTGGACGCCGTGGATTCGGCGTTGGACGCAGATCGTGGATTCGAGAAGCGTTGCGGAGTGAGCGGAGAAGATCAACTAGGAGCGTATGGAAAAAGGTTGAGTCGTCTGTGAGTACGGTATATCACCTTTGTACGTGTTATAATTCTAGTGGATTTCACCGTGTTATCGGTCCCGTGGTTTTTTACTCCGGTTTGGAGTTTTCCACGTAAAAATCTCTGCGTGTTATTTATTTTTCCGCATTGGGTTTTATATCGCAAAGATTTTTGAGTGTTTATTGTTTACACCTATTCACCCCCCTCTAAGTGCTTTTTCCCCTATTTAGATCCAATTATACATAACCCAACAAGTGGTATCGGAGCGGGAATAGGGTTGTAAACAATGGTTGAAGGTGGAAACATCAACAGACCCCCGTTCTTCGATGGAACAAATTATGCCTACTGGAAAGTACGGATGAAAGCCTTTTTAATTTCCATCGACGAACGGGTGTGGCAATTAATTGAATTAGGATGGTCTAATCCAACTGAAATTCTTGCTGATGTTCGCACCATCAAACCTAGGTCGAAATGGACCATGGGAGAGATAGATTCTTCTTCTTACAATGGCAAAGGGATTAATGCTCTATTTAATGCTTTGTCTCAAACTGAGTTCTCTCGCGTCTCGGCATGTGAGACTGTGAAAGAAATCTGGGATGTTCTTCAAGTTACACATGAGGGAACTAACCTTGTGAAGATTCAGAAACTGCAAATGCTTACGAGCAAGTTTGACTCTATTTTCATGGCAGAAAATGAATCGTTCACAGACTATTACACACGATTGCAAGACATCGTAAACTCATGTGCTAACTTGGGAGAGAAGATTCCAGAATTTAAAGTTGTAAGAAAAATATTAAGAACTCTTCCTGAAAGATTTCGATCCAAGGTTACGGCCATTGAAACTATTAAACACCCGGACGAAATTCGTGTAGAAGAATTAGGTGGTTCTTTACAAACATATGAAATGACATTTCCTACTAACTATTCTTCTGGAAAAGCATCCTCTTCTAAGCCTTCAGGTTTAGCATTGAAAACAACAAAAGAAGAAGACGCGGATTCATCCTCCTCAGACGATGACGTAAACCTATCTATGGAGGACTTTGAGAAGCAGCTTGCTCTCTTGACGAGAAGATTTCGCCGAAACTTTCGAAGGGGTAATTCAAGCAAAACTCCATCCTTCGTAAAGTCGAAGAAAGGCAAAGGTTCTTCAAGTTACAAACCAAGAAAGCAAGAGGGTTTTTCTAAGGATAAGAAAAGCTCTGAAGGACAAGTCTAATGCTTCAAGTGCCGAGGGTACGGCCATATCTCAACGGAGTGTCCCAATAAGAATCAGTCAAAGAAGAAAGCGATGCAAGCCGTCACTTGGGATGACACCTCATCGTCAAATGAGTCATCGTCAAGTGATGAAGAAGATAACGCAACGGCGTTCCACGTGTCCACATCTTCACCCTTCATGTGCTTAATGGCTAATACATCCGAGTCATTGTCCAACTCCACTGTTGAAAAAATTGCAACGGACGATGAATCGGATAACTCAGAAGGTGAAGACTTTGCTCTTGCCTATCATAAGCTTTTGAGGGATTCAAAGAAACTGGCAAAGCAAAACAAGAGTTTGAGAGGGAGATTGCAGGATCTCGAAGAAGAAGCAAAAAGGGCAACTTCTCTCTCAAACGCTCTTGAAGCGGAAAGGGATAACCTGATTAAAGCAAATGTTTCCCTTCAAGAGTCCAATGAGCAATTCGAGAAGAATTATGTAGATATGGTGAACAAAGCGAATTACTTCTTGAAGCTCAATGGCGAGGCTCGACAGGAAAAATTGGAAATGATAGAGACCATTCTCCAACTCAAGGATGACTTACAGCGATTTTCATCAGGAAGGAGTAAGTTGGATAAGCTTCTTGGTCTTGGTCAATCAAACAAATTCGGCCTCGGATACAATCGAACTGAAGACAATTTTAGTTCGGTTGGGACAGTCTTTGTGCCCCAGTCGGTATCTCCTCCTCCGACACTGGAATTGACGACAAACAACGACAACAAACCTACTTCCCCCTCTACGGAATTGTCAAGCACCAAGGTATGTTTTCGTTGTGGTATTGCAGGGCACATAAGGAGAAATTGCAAGATGGGAGCCAAACGCTCAACTCAAGCACTACTTGCAATGACTACCAAAAGGGCGATTCCTCGGAAATCAAATGCAAATTATTCGAAGGAAAAGAGCCCCGGTAGTTCATCAAACAAGACGACGACGTCAAGGAAAAGCAATGGATCAAACAAGACACTTTCACCAAAGGTATCAACATCACAATCATTTCCGACGAACACCAAAACTCGAAAGGTTTGGGTACGCAAAGGTGAAATCTTCCCTTGTCTTGTTACAAATATTTCCTTGCATGCATATGATAATTCGTCTTGGTATCTGGATAGCGGTTGTTCCCGTCACATGACCGGTGACAAAAACTGTTTTCAAAATTTTGAGAAAATCTCCGGAGGACTTGTAGTTTTCGGAGACGGTCAGTCTTCCAAAATTATTGGAAAAGGAACAGTAGCTATTCCAGATGGCCCGATTCTGAATAATGTGTTATTTGTTGATGGCCTTAAGACTAACCTCATAAGTATCAGTCAACTTTGTGACAATGGTTTTTCAGTTAATTTTTCATCTGTTGAATGCATTGTAACTGATAAGGACCATGTTTTCTTTTTAAAGGGAGTTAGATCTGAAAACAATTGTTATGTTGTTCCCAATAAAATTTCTGAAAATTGTAACTTAGCCTCTTTTAATAATGAAACTCTTTGGCATGAAAGGCTAGGTCACATAAACTTTAAGGAACTTGCTAGAATTTCAAACAAAGACGTGGTCAAGGGGGTTCCAAAACTTTCACTTAAACAAACCATTGTGTGTGGTGGTTGTCAAAAGGGAAAACAATCCAGGACTGCACACAAGAACTTGAACCACGTTGGTACTAATCGGCCCTTAGAATTATTGCATATGGATCTTATGGGGCCGACACGTCAACCATCCTTGGGAGGTAAATGGTATATTTTCTTATTGGTTGATGATTTCTCTAGATACTCATGGGTAGCATTTTTAAAAGAGAAAGCTGATACTTTTGATTCTTTTCACGAGATTTGCCTTCGTATTATGATTGAAAAGAATGAAAAGATCATTCGTGTTAGAAGTGATAGAGGTGGAGAATTCATAAATTCTACATTCATTAATTTTTGCACTTCCAATGGCATTAAACATGAATTCTCAGCACCCTATACACCTCAACAGAATGGTGTAATCGAGCGCAAAAACAGGGTTGTACAAGAGATGGCACGTGTCATGCTTCATAGCCAGAATTTACCGTTATATTTTTGGGCTGAAGCTGTGAACACTGCAATCTATGTTATTAATCGAGTTTATTTGCGCCCGGGAACGTTAAATACACCATATGAACTATGGTTTTGTAGAAAGCCAAACATCAAATATTTTCGTATCTTTGGGAGTCGGTGTTACATTTTACGTGACCGCGAAAATCTTGGAAAATTTGACTCTCGAAGTGACGAAGGGATTTTCTTGGGTTATTCTACGAATAGTAGAGCATATAGGGTATTTAATTTGGAATCTAAAACGATTGTAGAATCCATAAATGTTAAAGTAGATGAAGCTTTCCACTTTGCATCTGATAAATCTACCCCTGATATCTCTCTTGATGATGATACTCCTGTAAATGCATCTTCTCATGATAATACTTCCAATATTAATGATGCATCTAATGGTTCTTCAAGTTTGTCTGATGTGCAGGAATCATCTCATGTACCTCCAAGTACTCCTTTACCTCAAACGTTACGCATCTCCAAGGATCATCCTGAATCAAACATTATTGGAGACCCACAAGAAGGAGTCAAAACTCGGAGACAGTTGGTTTGTGGATTCGCTTGTTACGTTTCCATGATCGAACCAAAAAACGTCGATGAAGCTCTTCAGGATGACTACTGGATTGAAGCAATGCAGGAAGAGCTCCATCAGTTTGAACGCAACAAAGTCTGGGAATTAACGACGCCTCCGAAGCAACACAATGTGATCGGTACTAAATGGATTTTCAAGAACAAGAAAAATGAGGATGGTACCATCATCAGGAACAAAGCACGTTTAGTTGCTCAAGGCTACTCTCAAATAGAAGGTATAGACTTTGATGAAACGTTCGCCCCTGTAGCTAGACTCGAGTCCATTCGTATCTTATTCGCTATTGCTTGTCACTTTGAAATAAAACTCTTTCAAATGGACGTTAAGAGCGCATTTTTAAATGGGTTTTTAAATGAGGAAGTTTATGTGGCTCAACCGAAAGGTTTTGTAGACTGTAAACTACCTAACCATGTTTTTTGTTTGAAAAAGGCTCTTTACGGTTTAAATCAAGCACCGCGAGCGTGGTACGAAAGGTTGACAAAGCACCTTTTGGAGAAGGGCTATACTCGAGGGGGAGCAGACAGGACTCTCTTTGTGAAGCATTATCAAAATAACTTCATTGTTGCGCAAATCTATGTCGATGACATTGTATTTGGAGCAACAAAGGATAATGATGCTTCTAAATTCGCAGAAACCATGGAAAGCGAATTTGAGATGTCTATGATGGGCGAACTGACATACTTTCTTGGATTGCAAGTGAAATAAAATGGTCAAGGCATCCATCTGTGTCAATCCAAGTATGCAAAGGAGTTGGTAAAGAAATTCGGATTAGAAGATTCTAAGAATTTTCCTACTCCTATGGGAACTAGCAATAAGGGATTAGGAAGTGAATCTCTTAGTGATAGTGTAGACGAGAAACTCTATCGAAGTATGATTGGAAGTCTACTCTACCTCACAGCTAGTCGCCCGGACATATCCTTTAGTGTTGGGATCTGCGCGAGATATCAGTCAGCACCAAAGGAGGATCACCTGAAAGCGGTGAAACGGATCATCCGGTACGTCAAAGGAACTGTAAACTTCAGAATTTGGTATCCTATGGGAACAAGTCTTGACATTATAGGATATTCAGATGCCGATTGGGCAGGATCAGTGGATGATCGGAAAAGTACGAGTGGTGCATGTTTTTATCTTGGCCATTGTCTTGTTGCATGGCATAGTAAAAAGCAAAACTGCATTGCTCTCTCAACTGCCGAAGCGGAATATATCTCAGCGGGTAGTTGTTCAACTCAACTCATTTGGATGAAAAGCGTGTTGAGCGACTTCCGGATTTCAGCAACTTCGGTAACTGTTTTATGTGACAACACTAGTGCTATAAACATTTCAAAAGAACCCTGTGTTGCACTCAAGAACAAAACACATTGAACTTAGATATCATTTTCTTAGAGAGCTAGTTGAATCAAATATTCTTCAAATTTCCTACATTTCAACTGAAGATCAATTAGCTGACATTTTAACAAAACCTTTGGATCAAAAACGTTTTATTCATTTGCGTAAAGCAATTGGAATGCTTTCCTTGAAATAACCTCTTTTTGAAACTCTTGTTTAGGTTAGGTTTTGTTTTGTGTTTTTGTTCATTATCTATGCTTAGACATAGAACATTAATTGAGCATTAGTTTTATTGACTTTAACTGCATCCTTTTATATGTCTAGAAATTTATTATGCTTTGGATATCATAATAATTCATTTGATACAATGATCATTTATGTGAATTAATTCATCTTTGTTTTGATCAAAGTCAATTTCTCTCTCAATGATCTCTTGGTATAGTTTTTATCTTATTTGACTATTAGTCGAGTATGAAATCGAGATCAATATTTGGTTGAATACTTTATATCTTAAATAATTGATAGCCAATTGAGGGGGAGTCAAAGAAGTATTATGCTCAAAAGATGTGGAAAGAGTTACATCCCAATGAGGAGTGTGAAAACTTCCACCACATGGAGGAAAGAGCTACCACCTCGGTCGTCCGAGTACTGTGTGCAGCTACCACATGTATACCAAGCAAGGTTTTTCAAGTTTGATTAAATAAAATGCAAGTTGAAATACTTGACTCTGTCAAAATTTCAAGGTTGGTATAAGGTGGAATTTTTATGAAAGATGCTCAAAGAGCCACTCTCCTCAATAAATTGACTAGATATATTATCTAACTTATCTGGGATTTCAGACATCTATTGATCTTGGTATTTCATTTTCTTTACCAAATTGATGATTTGATAAAGGCATTACTCATAAGATCATGTTAGATGTGATTGAAGTTGTTCAACTTTAAGGGATTTAATTTTTATAAATTTTCGTTTCATTTGTTGGATGTTTTTAATAGATTTGGCATAATCCATTTCTTGTTGTATGAAACGATGATTTTCATTTAAAGTTGATACACAAAAGTGCTTACAATCTTTTTCTGGATTTTCTAGAATTTTTCTGAATTTTTCTGAAGAAAAAGTTGGAGCCGATCCGGATTGGACAAGCCGATCCGGATCCCGAACGCAGGTATTCTCTGTGGGTAGCCGATCCGGATCGGATTCACGAACTGATCCGGATCGCGGCTAGGGTTTTATATAGAACAAAAGGGTTTTGATTTCTTTTTACTTCAATCTTTTGTTCAAAAGTCTCCAGAGCTTCTCTCTCTAGAATTCATCCGTCTTGGAAGCTTACAAACTCAAGTTCTTCGATTCTAAGTAAGTTTTATTGATCAAAATCTCGATTTTTCACAGTTTTTCATATTCTTCCTCAAAACGTGATGAAATTTCTGTATCTTTTTCGTTTGTGGATGGTTTTTGATCAAATTTCTTTTGAAATAAGAACTCTGGGTAGATTAGTTTTGATTATATGCTAGGTATTCTCATGATAAACGGATTTTTTGGCCTTCGATTTCAAAAATTTTAGTTTTAGGGCATATAATGGGAATTTTTGAAAATCATGCGATTGATCTATTTTTAAAATTCTTTTTGCAAAACTAATTTGATTCTTAGTCTCTCTACACGATAATGATTGTTTGGGTACGATTTTTCAAAATTTTGAAAATTAACAATTTTTTTCGTGTTCTTGAGTTGTTGCTCACAGGATTTCTTTTCACAAGTAATATCAACGATGACATTTTCTTGGATCATCTTTCTGCTAGTTGCAATGGTACACACTCGAGCAACAAACAAACTGAAAAGAGCTAAGAAAACTCAACGGAAAGGTGAGTTTCTTCTTGTCAGCGATTCAGAGGCTGAAGCAAATAATCAAGAAGTAGATTGGGACAAATTGTCGGATGATGAATCAATGCCTGTTCAACCTAAGCAAAAGACTTTCGACACATCAAAAGGTAAAGCGCCAATGGCATCCTCTATCTCTATGAAAAGAAAGAGACAGGCTCGACGGTTTGGACGAGCACGAGGTTTCGAGATTAACGAACCAATAGTTCCGGATTCTCCACCCCGTGAGGAACAAGTGTTCGTTAATGCGGATCGCCTAAGGGCATTTGAGAATCGTGAATGCATTGGCGAGAGGCATGTTAATATTGAGGCTCTACGAGACCACTCCCCTGAGTTTGGTGTTCTGATTGAACAAGCAAACCTTATTCAAGTATGCCGATTCCCAGAAATGCTTGGATACTGTCTGCATCACGTGAGGACCTTCTATACAAATGCACGGCACCTTCGAGAAAATGAAAACGGTCCGATGGAGTTTTACACGAATATCCAAGGCACAAGGTTTAAAATTACTCTACAATTGATTGGCAGAGGTTTTTGGAATACAAGCCAGCAAGACAGGAGTTAATTACTTGAAGGGAAAGAGTTGACAAACACGATGTGGCAAATGGTTATAAAGGAAATTTGTTTGGAGGGAACTCAATCAACGGAGAAATCTGTCAAATCCAAAGAACTTCGTCTTGAGTACCGGTTCCTAAACTTCATCACATGTTACAATATCCCTTCCAAATATGCAGACGAAAGTCTTGAGATGGGATCGAATGCTGTTTTTGTATCTCTTAGGACATCCGTCAGAGGCAATGGGATTAAATATCAACATTCCATACATTATTTGGAAATAGAATGACGAGATATGTTGAGCATCCTCATCCCACTGAAAGAATCCCATTTCCATTGATTATAATGAGGATCTTAAAGAAATTTCAGGTTGATATTAGTTCAACGACTTATCATCACTGCTTGGGCATGATCGATGAGTCCACCATTGTCAAGTCCCTTCATAAGTTGCCCCATGTCACTCCAGTCCCTCCATGCGGAACGAAACCCAGTACCGGCACTTCCGCATCACCATCACAACCAGCACCCGCACCAGCGGATGAAGCATCAGTCTCATCCATCTACAAAGAACAACAACGATTATCCTTTGAGCAGGAACAGATTTCGAAGGAACAGAAGAGAATTTCCAATGAGCTTGAGCTCATCACGGCAGCTCATATTACCATAACTAAGAAGGTCAATTCAATGAACAAGCTGGTGAAAAAGATGTTCTCTAAGATGGGCTGCACGAGCTCTGAAGACTCTGACTCAGATGATTGATTTTCTCTTTTTTTTTTTTTCTTGTGCAGGTTTTAGTTTTAGTTTTAGTTTTTTTTCATTCTTGAACTTGTTAACTTTTCTCTCCATTTTGGTAATTTTGGCTAACTTTGTGACAAAAAGGGGGAGAGAATATTAGAACAGTTGAACAATGAAACTTCGATTGAAACTTCGATTGTCCAGTTGTGAACCATGAAGGTAAGTATAACTTCAACTTTTGGTTTTTCTTTTGTGATTGCATGCATGCCTCGACTAACTATTTGCTAACTATTTGGGCATGTAATATAACTAACAAGTTGATGTTGACTAACAATTTTGTGACATTTGGATTTTGAATGCATAGAAGATATGTTTTTTTAACTATGATCCAATTACATATCTGAATGTATAAATGTCATGGTAAGTATAAATGAGTATAAACTTCATCTCTGTGTGTGGTTTTTGAATGACATAAAATTCTTGAGGTATCTAACGATTTCTTTTGTCAAGAATGATTTCTTTTGCAGAGAGTACAGATGTCTAAGTCTAGAGTCTGTTTTAGGAGTTTAACTCATGTATCTATCTTTATTTGGATCTCATTGTAAATTTTTGTTGTATGGTGATATCAACAAAAATATCTTTTTGAATTTTCTTGAGTGGATTTGTGTTTTGTCACGAAACCGCCAAAGGGGGAGATTGTTACGGAATTTGAGTTGGCGTATTTCGTGAATTCGGTTAAGTCTTGAAGATTGAAGATAAAGAAGGTTGGATCATATAACTCAATCTCAAGAAAGAAGAATTCAAAAGGATCAGGTATGTTTAACTAATTATCTTTGGTGATCCGAATACTTCTTATAGTGTAGAAACACTTGGATGAATTTTTAATTGCATAAAAATCAAAAACTGGACATGGGACATGTTCAGGATCCGGATCAGACACTTCGATCCGGATCCCGAAGGGTGTTAGTTCATACGCAAATTCAATCCGGATCGTAGCCTCCTTTGATCCGGATCCCGAACACTGGTTTTACCGTAATTTATGAACGATCCGGATCAGGCATTCAATCCGGATCCCGAACATTGGTGTTTGGTAAATTGTATGAACGATCCGGATCAGGCACTTCGATCCGGATCCCGAACCTTTGTTTTTCTGGAAACTGTCTGTCTCGTTACTGCAATCCGGATCGCCGAAATCCGATCCGGATCGCCGTCCTGAAAAATTCCAGAAAAGGTTAGTTTTTGATTCTTATCCTCTTCCAATGGTTTCTAACCTATAAATAGACCCTTTAATTCATCTTTTAGGGTAACGACGAAAAATGGAAAAAATACGACCGAAATAGAAAAATCCACATATAGAGAAGAAAGGAAATACTAGATTTAATTCTATGTTTCTTCATCTATATTTATTAATTTGATTCTAGGTTTTCCAAACTCAGATTTTGAGTAGAATCAAATTAATGAATACTTAGATGGTATTTCCGATCTATTTCTAATCTAAGTATTCGGCGGATCATCACCACCCAAAAACAACGATTTCCCCAAAATCGGCGCGTGGACTCGCGTGGCCTTGTGGATTCAAGGTGCTACCGCTCTCGTGGATTCGGAGCGAGGTACGTTCGTGGATTCGAAGCGTGCTACTGGGTGAAGACCGTGGATTCGGTCGGACGTCGTGGAGTCGACGTTGGACGCCGTGGATTCGGCGTTGGACGCAGATCGTGGATTCGAGAAGCGTTGCGGAGCGAGCGGAGAAGATCAACTAGGAGCGTATGGAAAAAGGTTGAGTCGTCTGTGAGTACGGTATATCACCTTTGTACGTGTTATAATTCTAGTGGATTTCACCGTGTTATCGGTCCCGTGGTTTTTTACTCCGGTTTGGAGTTTTCCACGTAAAAATCTCTGCGTGTTATTTATTTTTCCGCATTGGGTTTTATATCGCAAAGATTTTTGAGTGTTTATTGTTTACACCTATTCACCCCCCTCTAGGTGTTTTTTCCCCTATTTAGATCCAATTATACATAACCCAACAAACCAGAACCCGGGCCCGTCTACAGATCCGCCGTGCACACGGTATTTCCTCGCGTACACGAAGCGTCGGTAACTGCTCAGATATAAGAGATAATAATAAAAGAGCATAAAATCAGAGCTGAACTAAAAACTACAACATCTCAGACCAAAGCTGGAAATAAAGTAAAGAACCCGACTGTAAATAATACAAGTCCTCTCAGCATCTCACCACAAATATACAATAGCTGGCTATAGCCAGACCCAAAAGGAAGTACAATAAAAACTGTCTGAGTAGATAGGGGTACAACCAAAGTCCACTACTACTGTCGGGGTGGACTCTCTATCTAGTCCGCCATCCTCTTACCTCGATCAGTTGCTGACGGCCCAACAACTCCGCAGAAGGACTCTGCAAAACAAAGGGAGGAAACAAAGAAAAAGATGATGGGGGTGAGAACAACTATAAAACAGTAGCCTCCCCTAGTGGGTATAAACTTCAACTCTGACATGCCCACTAGGTCTACCAGAGGCAAGGAGAAAAGGAGAAAGCGTGTAAGCTAAAATGTAACTGCTGAGAAAAGCTTACACTAATATGCCCTCTAAATGTCAAGCTAAAAGAATAGCTAAAAGTATGCATCAGTATCAAAACCTGCCTAAATAACCAATCCGAACCACCCCCAGTAGACACTAGTACTCCTGCTCTGCTCTGCCTACCGCAATGGTAGACGCAGCGCTACGCATAAACACCGAAGCAAAGGAGCCTCAATGGACTCAAACTTGCTAGTAGGTACCATGAATTCGGAGCCGCCTTTACTTTTTGACAAGTTAAGCAGTGCCACCGATCCTCCCGCAATGTCGCTCTCTATTCATACCAAAAATGTGCCTTGAGTCCTTATAATCTTAGTCCCACCAGGATAGAATGGTATAAGGTGTATTATGGGCCTCCCTCAAAACTACGCTCTGGCGAATCTCTGAACCTATAGGCACACAAGCTCGGTCCCGGTACCGCAGTACTCCCGAAGCATCAACTGAAAAA
>JAQNDB010003619.1:0-28326 GCA_029204045.2 Tillandsia leiboldiana
CCACCAAAGGAGGTCACCTGAAAGCGGTTGAACGATCATCCGGTACATCAAAGGATCAATTAATTTCGGAATTTGGTATCCTATGGGAACAAGTCTGGACATTGTTGGATACTCAGATGCCGATTGGGCAGGATCAGTGGATGATCGGAAAAGCACGAGTGGTGCATGCTTCTATCTTGGCCATTGCCTTGTTGCATGGCACAGTAAAAAAGCAGAATTGCATAGCACTCTCGACTGCCGAAGCGGAATACATTTCAGCTGGAAGTTGCTCAACTCAACTCATTTGGATGAAAAGCGTATTGAGTGACTTCCGCATTTCAGCATCTTCGGTAACAATTCTTTGTGACAACACAAGTGCAATTAACATTTCTAAAAACCCTGTGTTGCACTCTAGAACAAAACATATTGAACTTAGATATCATTTTCTTAGAGAGCTAGTTGAATCAAATACTCTTCAACTTTCATATATTTCAACTGAGGATCAATTAGCTGACATTCTAACAAAACCTTGGATCAAAAACGTTTTATTCATTTACGAAAAGCAATTGGGATGCTTTCCTTGAAATAAACTTCTTTTTGAAATCTTGCTTAGGATAGGTTTTGTATTTGTTTTGTTTTGTTCATTATCTATGTTGTACATAGGACAAATTGAGCATAGATCATAATTGACTTTAATTGCATCTGTTCGCACATTTAGAAATTTATTATGCTTTTGCCATCATAATATTTCACTGTTGCAATGATCATTTATGTTAATAAATCATCTTCTAAAGTGATCAAAGTCAATTTCTCTCTCAATGATCTCTTGGTATAGTCATTATCTTATTTGACTGTTTTCGAGTATGAAATCGAGATCAATTTTTGGTTGAATACTTTATATCTTAAATAATTGATAGCCAATTGAGGGGGAGTCAAAGATAAGTAAAATGCTCAAAAGATGTGGAAAGAGTTACATCCCAATGAGGAGTGTGAAAACTACCACCACATGGAGGAAAGAGCTACCACCTCGGTCGTCCGAGTATTGTGTGCAGCTACCACATGTATACCAAGCATGGTTGTTCAAAATTTTGATTAAGTAAAATGCATGTTGAAATACTTGACTCTGTCAAATTTCAAGGTTGGTATAAGGTGGGTTTTTAAAGAAAGATGCTCAAAGAGCCACTCTCTTCAACAGATTGTCTAGAAATATTATCTACCATATTGGGATTTCAAACATCTATTGATCTTTGTATTTCATTTTCTTTACTGAATTGATGATTTGATAAAGGCATTACTCATAAGATCAAGTTAGATGTAATTGAAGGTGTTCAACTTTAAGGGATTTAATTCTTGTAAATTTTCGTTTCATTTTTGGATATTACTGATAGATTTGGGCATATCTAATTCTTGTTGTGTGAAACGATGCTTTTTGTTTAAGTTGATACACATTTGTGCTTACCATCTTTTTCTGGTTTTTCTTGAATTTCTCTGAAAATTCTTCTAAAGAAAAAGTTGGGAGCCGAACCGGATCGGGCAAGGTGATCCGGATCACCGAACGCAGGTTTTCTCCTGCGGGCTGACGATCCGGATTGGACCTGCCGATCCGGATCCCGAACGCAGTTTCTCACTGCGGGTAGCCGATCCGGATCGCAGTTAGAACTGATCCGGATCGCGGGCTAGGTTTTATAAGGAACGAAAGGGGTTTTTGATTTCTTTACTCCAATCTTTTGTTCCGAAGTTTCCAGAGCCTCTCTCTCTAGATTTCATCCTTCCTGGAAGCTTTCAAACTCAGGTTCTTCAACTCCAAAGTAAGTTTTATTGATCAAAATCTCGGTTTTTCACCGTGTTTCTCTTTTTCTCCTCAAACGTACGAATTCTTGGATCGATTTTGTTTGTGGATGGTTTTTGATCAAATTCTTTTTGAAATAAGAACTCTGGGTAGATTAGTTTGATTATATGCTAGGTATTCTTCTGATTAACGGATTTTAGGCTTCGATTTCTAAAAATTCGGTTTTAGGGGCATATAATAAGGGATTTTCGAAAATCATGCAATTGATCTATTTTTAAAAGTCCTTTTGCAAAACTAATTATGATTCTTGGCTTCTTACATGATTATGATTGTTTGGGTACAATTTTTCAATTTTTGAAACTAAGAATTTTGTGTTCTTGAGTTGGTCTACCAGGATTCCTTTTCTCAAGAAAAACCATTAGCAATGGTGATCACTTGGATTGTTTTTTCTACTTGCGGCTATGGTTCATACGAGAGGCCACCGTCAAGCCAAGAGGCTACAGAAGGCTAGAAAGCGAAGAAGGCTAAAGATGATTCCGATACAGAATCTGAAACGGAATCAATTGATTGGGATGAACTGCAAGTGAAGCAACGACTGTTCCGCCTGCTTCAAAGGGAAAAGCACCTGCAGAAACATCGAAGGCTCCGCCTACTGCTGCTGAAAAAAAGGAAAGCTCCAATGGAAGAAACTTCTGGGAAGACAAGAAGAAAAAGTGTTGCTCGCAAGAGAGGAAGTGCTCGAGGAATCACCATTGAGCAACCCAGCTTCTGGACCAAGCACCTTGCACAAGACTTTGTCAGCTCGGCTAGAATAAAGGATTTTGAAAACAGAGAATGCATTGGAGAAGGCATGTTGATGTAAAAGCCTTAACGCAACGTTCTCAGACGTTCAGGGACTTTGTTTGACCAGAGAGGTCTTGCTTCCCATTTGCGATTTCCCGGAGACCACTGGGTATTGTCTTTACTCAGTGAGGATGTTCTATCAGAATGCCTGCTATCTAGTTGATCAGGAAAGCGGGCGTCGGATTTTCAAACATTAGTCAAGAATGTCAGAATCAAAGTAACGCCTCAGTTAATTGGTGAAGTACTAGGGTATGGACGCCCGAGCCGATGGCACTCATTACCTGAAGAATCAAAACTTCAACACCTTCTCCTGGAGAGTGGTAGTTGATGGAATCTGTGTTCCAGATACTCGGTCGACAGGAAACTCCGTTTTCTCAGAAAGAACTACGACCTGAGTAACCGCATCTTAAATCTTATTGTTGTTACAATATTATTCCAAACATGAACACAAAGGTTCTTCGGTGGGAAAGACTGATATTCCTTTATCTACTTGGAAACCCCGCAGCAGCAATGGGAGCTAACTTAAACATTCCCTACATCATCTGGTCAAGGATGGCACAGATATGTGGAGCAAGCTCATCCGTCAGAGAGACTACCTTTTCCAATGATCATCATGCGCATTCTTCGCAAATTTAAAGCTGACACAAATGCGAGTTCCTATCTGCACAGTCTAGGAACGATCAATGACACGACAATTGTAAAGTCTCTTTCGACGAAGCCAGATGAACCTTTCATACCTCTTCACCGGCAACGAGAACAACGACAACAGCAACAACCTCTGCACCGGCAGCAGCTCCTCCAACTCAAACCAGCACCTCCGGCACAAGAAGCACCACAATCAACGTCTGATGATGATGCTTCTGTTACCTCAATCTATAAAGAACAGCAAAGGCTCTCCAACGAGCAAGAACGTATATCAAATGAACTGATTGAGGTAAAGGAAGAAATAAAGAAAGTAAATAAAAATCAATCAGCAATGAACAAGCGAATAAAGAAGATTTTCCAAATCCTCGGCTGTACAGTTCAGACGAGTCGAATGATCCGTATCCTTCTAATTTCTGTTATTATTGCACATGTTTAAATCCTACTGTTGTGCAGGTTTTTCAGTTTTAATTTGAGTTTTAGTTCTCGAACTTAAACTGTTAACCATTCTCTCCACTTCTGTAATTTTTGGCTTTATTTGTGACAAAAAGGGGGAGAGAGTTTAGAACAATGAGAGAGTTTAGGACAATGATTTGAACAATGAAATGATTGTGAAAATATGATTTGACATGAACAATGATTGTGAAAATTTGATGATGAAGATTTTGTATACATCAAGGTAAGTATGATCTCAACTTCAACTTTTGGTTTTTATCTTGTGATTGTTGCATGTCTCGACTAACTATTTGCTAACTATTGGGCAGTAATATAACTAACAAGTTGATGTTCACTAACAAGTTTGTGACACTTGGTTTTTGATTGCATAGAAGATATGTTGGTTCTTAACTCTGATCAATTACATATCTATATATATATAGTTTGTCACAAACATGTCATGACATTTGGTTTTTACGTGCAAAGAGATATGTTGGTGTTTTTAACTATGATCAGTTTACATATCTGAATATAAATGTCATGGTAGGATAAATGAGTTTAAACTTCATCTCTGTTTGTGGTTTTTGAATAATACAGAATTCTTGAGGTATCTAACGATTTCTTTTGTCAAGAATGATTTCTTTTTGCAGAGAGTACAGATGTCTAAGTCTAGAGTCTGTTTAGGAGTTTAACTCATGTATTGTATTTTGGATCTCCATTGTAAATTTTTGTTGTATGGTGATAGCAACAAAAATATCTTTTTGAATTTTCTTTAGTGGATCTGTGTTTTGTCACGAAACCGCCAAAGGGGGAGATTGTTACGGAATTTGAGTTGGCGTAGTTTCGTGAAAGTCTCAAGTCTTGAAGATTGAAGGTGAAGAAAGTTGGATCATTTAACTCAATCTCAAGAAAGAAGAATTCAAAAGGATCAGGTATGTTTAACTAAAGATTTGTGTGATCCGAATACTTCTTGTAGTGTAGAAACACTTGGAAGAATCTTTCATTGCATAAAAATCAAAAACTGGACTTGGGACATGTTCAGGATCCGGATCAGGCTGTTCGATCCGGATCCCGAAGGTGGTTCGTTCATACATCGTCGCAATCCGGATCGTAGTCTCTTGATCCGGATCCCGAACGTTGAGTTTACCATCTACCTTGAACGATCCGGATCTGCTTCGCAATCCGGATCCCGAACGTTGATGTTTGGTGAACTGTATGAACGATCCGGATCGTAGTCACATGATCCGGATCCCGAACCTTCGTTTTTCTGGAATGGCTGTTTCGTTTGACGATCCGGATCTCAGTTATCACGATCCGGATCGCCGTCCGTAAAATTCCAGAAATGGCAGGTTTTGATTCTTATCTCCTTCCTAGGGTTTCTAACCTATAAATAGACCTATGTCTTTCTTTCTAGGGCAATCCACATAGCCGTCATTTTCATATATCATCTTATACGGTATAGATCCACCATATAGAGAAGAAAGGAAATCATTAGAGAATACTCTATGTTTCTTCATCTATATTGATTAGTTTGATTCTAGGTTTTCATACTCACATCTTGAGTTGAATCAAACTAATGAATACTTAGATGGTATTTCCGATCTATCTTTGATCTAAGTATTCGGCGGATCATCACCACCAAAAAACAACGATTACCCCAAAATCGGCGCGTGGATTCGCGTGTCCTTGTGGATTCAAGGTTCATTCGCTCTCGTGGATTCGGAGCGAGGCACGTTCGTGGATTCGAAGGGTGCTATTGGGTGAAGACCGTGGATTCGGTCGGACGTCGTGGATTCGACGTTGGACGCCGTGGATTCGGCGTTGGGCGCAGATCGTGGATTCGAGAAGCGTCTGGAGCGAGCGGAGAAGATCCTCTAGGAGCGTATGGAAAAGGTTGAGTCGTAAGTGTGTACGGTAAATCACCTTGTACGTGTTTTAATTCTAGTGGATTTCTGCCGTGTTATCGGTCCCGTGGTTTTTTACTCCGGTGATGGAGTTTTCCACGTAAAAATCTTGCGAGTTATTTTCATTTCCGCATTGGGTTTTTTTATCGCAACGATTTTTTGAGTGTTTATACGTTTACACCTATTCACCCCCTCTAGGTGTTTCTTCCCCTATTTAGATCCGTATTATATACGACCCAACACTTGTTCGCTTGAGCCCTTCACCAATTTTCTTTCTCTCCCTCTTGTGCATCTTTTGGAGAAATTCAGAAATTTTTGGAGGCCGCGACGACGGCGACTTCTGCATCGGGGTGCGGAGCGACGATTTACTGTTGGAGGCCCATTTTCGTCGCAGTTTAGTCTGGGAGGTCTACCGGGCTACCCGATGTTATTTTTGGACGATTTCTGCGGTGAGGTTCGTAAGAGGTAAATCTACAATTTCCGTTTGGACACTTTTTTTGGAACTGAGCTTTTCCAGGGTTCTGGGTACATTTTTAACCCCCTTTGCGACTGTTGGTTGAATTGGACAGCACCTACTTGTCGGATTTTTATCTCCTCATCCAGACATCGGAATTCGACGTTTCAGGACTCTATCGACATCTACTCTTCGTGAGGATCGCCGTCATATTTTTATTGAAATTTTTGGAGGAAGTTTTTCAGGTGAAAATTTCGTGTTAATGGGACTGTTCACCACAGATTTTGGGAATGTGGAATTTGTGTGGATTAAAGTGTAATTTTGGTGTATGTTTGTACCCAGGAGGTTGTGAGCACTTCTACCGTGTTGTTGGCTTGGTGGGATTTGTGATTTGACTGTTTTGGGCTTTCTCAGTTGTACGATTCCGGGCAGTTAGCACTTTCAGGTGGGTGACCTTGCTTCCAAGAACTCTGGACTGTGTACTAATTCTATGTGTGTAGGATCATGCATGTTAGAAATTGGAGTAATAGCATGTGTAAAACTGTATGTTGTATCTTGTATATCAGTTGTTGAATCTTTTGATTCCTACTTTATGTTAAGTAGTGAAATCTTGGAACTTCACCTAGCACCCCTGTCATATGTATCATGTTCAGCCAGTCTGTAGAAAACTCCAACTTGGGCTAGGTTTTTATTGCTCTAGACATTCCACATCACGAAACTTCATTTCACTTTGGACTTAGCTTTTCCTCGCCCGAGTTGTGGGCCGAGAGGTCGGGTGGTTGTGGGATGCATTTGCACTCGTGTCTGGGGACCGAGTGGAGTTGATAGCAGTCTGTAGATCTGATTTCTTTGGGAGAGTGATAGTGATGGTAGATCTGGGTTCTTGGAAACTGTCAGAGTGACAGTGAGTCTCAGCTGTGTAGATTCCAGCCAGTGAGTGAGTCAGTGATTTGTTGGTTAGCCGATCTTGTTGATCGAGGATATGGATCATAGCCTGCATGAGCCACATTTGAGCTTTACAGTGATACTTTTCAGAGATACTTGTTATGGGTTACTTTGACTCGAGCGGGTCGCTCCCCTCGAGTGCCACTCCGGAGTAGGCGAGACCGGGTTGTTATACCGGCGTGAGTTTGAGATGTTCTTTCGCGACTTGTTGTTGCATTTGTCCCTCTGGCTGTGCTTTTGTTGGCAGCCATGGACGTCCTACGTAAGTCCGCTCCTCCGGGACGTAACGGCAGTAGGTTGGCGCAGGTTTGACTGGACCCGATGAGGCAGTCAGTTTAGATTGGGTGATCAGAGACGAGGGTTAGTTGTGGCATCATGTTCTTTCTGTTCCAATGTTGAGCATCTAGATAGAGGCATAGTAGCTGTAGAGTTACTTTTCCCAGCTTTCCATACAGCACTGCATATGTTACTTTATGCCTCTGGTAGACTTGTGGGCAGACCGTCGGGCTTGTTGGCGGCACCCACTGAGAACTACTGTGGGATGTAGTTCTCACACCCGTCGTGGTGTCTTCTCCCCAGGGACTTCTGCTCCGGTTCCTGCGGCTCCTGTTGCTGATCCAGCTCCTTCAGACCGAGGTAAGGGAGTCGCGAGATAGATCCCCTCCTGTCATCTTCAGTGTGTTAGTAGATGTACCCCAGTACTATTTTGGTGTGTGTTATGTCGAGCGACTTTTGTAGTGAGGTTTTGAGTTGTACCTTTCTTTCTTGCTTTTCTGAGAGACTCTTGTGTTCTGGTGAGGTTGGTCTGTATATTTGTGAGTTGTAGTTTTATTTTATGTTTTTATTCCAGCTTTTCTCTTTCAGCTCTGATATCTGCTAGTGTAGATGTTTCTTTGCAGGTTAGTCGCTACGCATATACGGGGCTTCCCGTATGGGCGGCGGATCTGTTGGCGAGCCGGGGCGCAGTATCGCCCCGGGGCGTGACAGATTAGAGTTGTATCAGAGCCTAGGATGTAGGTCTTGGAGGACTTAGGAACCCTAGGCTTGTGGTTGGACCCTAGGATGACTCGCGTGAGAGCCGTGATTTTAACGAGAGTCCTGATTTGGATTCTAACTCTCCCGAGCGTTTCAGGGTGAGTGATTGACATGTCTTCCTTCGGTGGCAACTATGTTGGCTGCAGACAACATAGTACTTCGGGAAGGGGGACATGCCTCCTGACTTTCGCTAGATTGGGTCGAGTGATGATTTGGGTTTTGATTGTTTGCCTTGTCCCTCAGGTGGGGATGCCTCCTCGACGCTCGATGGTGACGCGTTCGCAGCCATCGTCCTCTGAGCCCGAGCAGGAGGACTCGGGGCAGGGACAGCAGAGCGTGGTTTTGGAGCTCCGTGCCCAGATGGCACAGTTGGCTGAGGCGTCTCGACGCCAGGAGGAGGCTGTGAGTCGGTTGACGCTCTTGTTGGAGCAGAGAGCGCAGCCGGCGGTAGCACCCCCTGAGAGTTCACCGGTGCCTTCTTCCCCTGTTGTGGCACCCTCGGTTGTGCAGCCTGCACCAGCTGTTCCGGCTGAGCCAGTTTCCTGTAGGCCACCGTCTGGGACGACGGGATCTTTGACTTTGGCAGAGCAGCAGGTTTTGGTGGATCTTTTGTTGAGGTTTCGCAAGTTTGATCCACCCCGCTTTTCGGGTATGAGTGCTGAGCCGTGGGCGGCTGAGTCTTGGGTTATGGCCATGGAGCGCCATTTCGAGAGCCTTTTTATTGATGAGAGGTTTCGAGTTCTGTTGGCTACTCATTTTCTGGAGAGCAACGCCGAGGCATGGTGGCGGCGTGTGCGACCCGCAGGTCCTCCTGGGACCCAGTTTATCTCTTGGGCAGAGTTTCGCGGTATGCTTCTTGGGGCCTTCTTTCCCAAGAGTGTTCGACAGAGTTTGGAGGAGCAGCTGAGGAATCTCCGCCAGGGAGATAGGCCCGTACACGTGTACATAGCCGATTTCAATCGGCTTTTAGCTTGTATGCCCCACGTGGCCAGAGATGAGACCCACCGGATCTACATGTTCGAGAGAGGGTTGCGTCGGGACATTTATCAGTTGGTCCGCTCCCGCAGATTACAGACTTTGGAGGCCTCGATGGAGCAGGCACTTTATGTGGAGAGTGGTGAGGCCGTGATGGCAGAGGTGGCTCCAGCCCCCGTAGTGGCTCCTGGGGCAAAGCGCCCGGCGCTGTTTGACGAGGGGCAGTCGAGTAGACAGGGACCCCCGAGACGTCCCCGTTTCCACTCTCAGGGACGGGGGTATCAGGGGCGGCAGAGATCTGGGGCATCTCGTCAGTCGCAGCAGCAGCAGCGTCGACCACCTCGACAGCAGCAGTCTTCGCAGCAGCAGCAGACTTCGCGGCAGCCGCGCCCTGACCGTTGTATCATTTGTGGAGGACCGCACCCACCGACCCAGTGCCCGCAGAGTCAGGGCCGCTGCTTCCGTTGCGGGCAGACCGGTCACTTCGCGAGGGCGTGCCCCAGGGCAGGTTACCCAGCTCCTTCATCAGCTTCTGCATCCTTCGTTCCTCGTCAGTCAGCAGGACCTTCGGCGGCCTCCGATAGGCCTGATTTTGCTTCATCGTCCTCGCGACAGCCAGAGCGACATCCCCCGGCGCCGAGCGGTCGAGTCTATGCAGCTCAGGTAGAGGATGCTACGGCAGCAGAGCATGTCGTCGCAGGTATTATTTTGATTTCTGCAGTTCGTACTCGTACTCTCTTTGATACCGGTGCATCACATTCATTTATCAATAGAGCATTTGCATCCCTACATGGTATCGAGGTAGTTTCTTTATCGCATGCATTAGAGGTTCAGATACCAGATCATGTCTTGCATGTCGAGGAGTATTGTAGGGTTTGCCCTGTGCAGTTGGGATCCTAGATTTTGCCGGCAGACTTGCTTGTCCTGCGGCAGCTCCAGGATTTCGACGTCGTGCTAGGTATGGATTGGTTGTCGAGGTACTATGCTATCATAGACTGCAGAGAGAGGACGGTGACCCTCCGTGAGCCTGGACAGGAGGAGTTCGTTTTCAGAGGCTGCCAGAGCACCTTCTTTGCGATGACTGTTTCTTCGGCGAGGGCTAGGCGGATGATTAGTAGAGGCTGCACCGCTTTCTTAGCGACGATTGTGGAGGTGCCTACGGCGGCACTGGGACTCGAGGATATTCCTGTTGTCTGCGAGTTCCCAGATGTGTTTCCCCCTGAGTTGACGACTATGCCGCCGGAGAGGGAGGTGGAGTTTGTGATTGATGTGGTACCGGGAACCGCACCAATCTCAAGGGTGCCTTATAGGATGGCACCTGCCGAGTTGAGGGAGTTGAAGGCCCAGCTACAGGATCTTATGGATAGGGGCTTTGTCAGGCCTAGTGTTTCTCCGTGGGGAGCGCCAGTTTTATTTGTGAAGAAGAAGGATGGGTCGCTTCGTTTGTGTGTGGATTATCGGGAGTTGAATAAAGCGACCATCCGGAACAAGTATCCCCTACCACGGATAGATGATTTATTTGATCAGTTGCAGGGAGCCACAGTGTTTTCGAAGATTGATCTTCAGTCAGGTTACCACCAGTTGAGGGTGAGGGCCGAGGACATCCCCAAGACGGCTTTTCGATCCCGGTATGGGCATTATGAGTTTACGGTTATGCCGTTTGGTTTGACTAATGCCCCAGCTGCATTCATGGATTTGATGAACCGGGTATTTCAGCCGTACTTGGACCTGTTTGTGGTTGTGTTCATTGATGACATCTTGATCTACTCCCGGAGCGATGCGGATCATGAGGAGCACTTGAGGATAGTGCTGCAGCTTCTACGTGAGAAGAAGTTGTATGCCAAGCTTAAGAAGTGCGAGTTTTGGCTTCGGGAGGTTGCATTCTTGGGCCACTTAGTATCAGCCGCAGGAGTGGCAGTTGACCCGACGAAGATTGATACAGTTCGGGATTGGCCGAGACCGACGATGGTGACGGAGGTCCGGAGCTTTCTGGGCTTGGCAGGCTACTACCGTTGGTTTGTAGAGGGCTTTGCGAAGCTCTCTACTCCCCTGACCTGTTTGACTAGGAAGGGGATGAGGTTCATTTGGACTGAGCAGTGTCAGCGGAGTTTTGAGGAGCTGAAGAGGAGACTGATTTCAGCACCAGTTCTTACACTGCCAGTGATGGGAGATGGCTACGTGATTTACAGTGACGCCTCGCACAGCGGTTTGGGTTGTGTCTTGATGCAGCATGGGAGGGTAATTGCTTATGCTTCACGGCAATTAAAGGATTATGAGAAGAATTACCCTACTCATGATTTAGAGCTTGCAGCTGTGGTGTTTGCATTGAAGCTGTTGCGGCATTACCTCTACGGTGAGCATTGTGAGATCTACACGGATCATAAGAGCTTAAAGTATCTGTTTACTCAAAAGGAGCTGAACCTGAGGCAACGCCGGTGGTTGGAGTTACTAAAGGATTACGATGTGAGTATCCTTTATCATCCCGGCAAGGCCAATGTGGTAGCAGATGCTTTGAGTCGGAGGTCAGTGCAGAGCTTGAGCATGTTGGTCACACAGCAGGCCCCGCTGATTGAGCAGTTGAGGCGACTCCAGATTGAGGTTGTATCCCCTGGGGTCTCTGCTAGACTGATGACTATGGTCGTGCAGCCCACTCTGTTGGACAGGATTAGGGAGACGCAGAGTGAGGACCCCCACTTGGAGAGGATTAGATCACAGATTCAGGCAGATCATATAGGGGATTTTACAGTGGATAGCTCGGGAGTACTGCGGTACAGGGACCGAGTGTGTGTGCCTTCGGATTCAGAGATCAGAGACCAGATTTTGAGAGAGGCCCATTATACACCTTATACCATTCATCCTGGTGGTACTAAGATGTATAAGGACCTCAAGGCACATTTTTGGTGGTCCGGAATGAAGCGGGACATTGGAAGATTTGTGGCTCACTGTTTAACTTGCCAGCAAGTGAAAGCAGAGCACCGGGTTCCTGCTGGCAAGTTACAGAGTCTTCCAATTCCCGAGTGGAAATAGGACCACATCACCATGGACTTTGTTATAGGGCTGCCGAGAGCGCAGAGTGGAGCCGACGCGATTTGGGTTATTGTGGATAGACTCACCAAATCTGCACATTTCTTGCCTGTTCAGATGACTTGGTCATTGGAGCGTCTGGCACAGTTGTATTTGGGCGAGATAGTGAGGCTACACGGGGTACCTGCGTCGATTGTTTCAGATCGGGATCCGAGGTTTGTGTCACGATTCTGGGGGAGTTTACAGTCAGCTTTGGGGACCCAGCTCAGATTCAGCACTGCTTTCCACCCACAGACTGATGGCCAGTCTGAGCGCACTATACAGACCCTCGAGGATATGCTGAGAGCGTGCGTTATGGATTTTGGAGGGGGGTGGTACCGACACTTATCTTTGGTTGAGTTTGCGTACAACAACAGCTATCAGGCGAGCATTCAGATGGCTCCGTTTGAGGCGTTGTATGGACGCAAGTGTCGGTCACCCTTGTATTGGAGTGACGTGGGTGAGAGGAGGACTTTGGGACCAGATCTGCTTTTGGAGGCTGAGGAGAAAGTCAGAGTTGTTCGTCGACACCTTGAGGTAGCCCAGAGCCGTCAGAGGAGTTATGCAGACACTCGTCGGCGAGACCTCGAGTTTCAGATTGGTGACCATGTATTCTTAAAGGTCTCGCCTTCGAAAGGGGTCCGGAGATTTGGAGTGCGTGGGAAGCTCAGTCCCCGCTTTATTGGACCCTTTGAGGTACTTGAGAGGGTAGGCCCTGTGGTGTATAGAGTTGCTCTTCCTCCACGCCTGGCCGGAGTACATGATGTTTTCCACGTCTCAGCTCTGAGGAGATATGTGTTTGATCCGTCGCACGTGATTGGCTTCACCTCTCTGGAGATCGGCGAGGACCTGGTTTACGAGGAGCGGCCGTTGCGGATTCTTGCTCGTGAGGTGAGGGAATTGCGCAACCGGACCATTCCGTATGTGAAGATCTTATGGAGCAATCACGAAGAGCGAGAGGCTACTTGGGAGGTTGAGACAGAGATGAGATCTGCATACCCTTTTCTGTTCGAGACTACTGGTTGAGGTACGCCTGTTCTACCTTACTTTGTTTCGAGGACGAAACTTTCTTTTAGTGGGGGAGGATGTAGTGGCCCTGATTCCCATGCAACGTTCTTCCGATGAATCCACTGTTAGAGCACCTAGTGTTGGTGTATCTGGCCCATGGTGCATCAATGGGATGCCACAGATGGACCCTGTGTGTTATTATTAGCTGTGTAGGCCTTCGGCTGAGTTTGCCGAAATTTTGGAAAAGAATTAGGCCCAATAGAGGTCGGAAATGGATTCAGCATGGAAAAACGCTTGGAAACGGCTATTTGCTTGTTTGTTTCTGAGTCCGGATGCCCAAAAACGGACTCCCGGAAGTTTTCAGTGGGTTTTGGTGCATGGGAGGGGCAGTAGACCGCCGGCATGCCACGTGGCGGCCTATCATTGGCCGGTTTACGGCGCGCGGTCCACAGAGCAGCGCGGCGGGGTGCACAGACCCGGCGCAGGGACACGTGGCACCGCCTGATTGGCGGGCGCAAGGCGCGCGGTCTACCGGGTGAGCGCGGCGGTGCATGGACCAAGGCGGAGGCACGTGGCAGCCTCCGGTTGGTCGGTGCACGCGGCGCGGTCCACGGAATTCCGAAGTAGAATGCGTGGACCGGGTGTAGGGGACACGTGTCACCCTCTGATTCGCGGGCGCACCGTGCGCGGTGCACGGGGCCGGGGCTGGTACCTCGGGGCGCGTGCGCACGACGAGGCCATGCCGCGCGCCCGGCGCGGCCGCCGACCGGCCGGCGGGTCAACCGGGTGGCCACGCGTCGGCCGCTGGTTGGCGGGCGCCTACCGCCTTACTGTGCGGGGGCGGGCCACGTGGCAGCCTGGGGGTGGCCCGAACAGCTGTTTGCTGTTCGGCGGGCCACGTGGCGGCACCAGGTGGATTCGGGCGTGAACAGTGTTGGGCCGGCGCAACACTGTAGCCGCCCGAAAGTACCGGGCGCCCGAAAGTTGGGCCCAAAAGCCCATTGACTTGTTTTTTTTGGCTTTTCCGGGTGAGGCCTATAAAAAGGCCTCATGGGGCCTCGTTTTGGAGCTTTTCCCGAGAGCTTTTCGCTTGGAGCCCTTCACCAATTTCTTTCTTTCCCTCTTGTGCATCTTTTGGCGAAAGTTCAGAATTTTTGGAGGCCGCGACGACGGCGACTTCTGCATCGGGGTGCGGAGCGACGATTTACTGTTGGAGGCCCATTTTCGTCGCAGTTTAGTCTGGGAGGTCTACCGGGCTACCCCGACGTTATTTTTGGACGATTTCTGCGGTGACGGTTTCGTAAGAGGTAAATCTACAATTTCCGTGTTGGACACTTTTTCTGGAACTGAGCTTTTCCAGGGGTTCTGGGTACATTTTTAACCCCCTTTGCGACTGTTGGTTGAATTGGACAGCACCTACTTGTCGGATTTTTATCTCCTCATCCGGACATCGGAATTCGACGTTTCAGGACTCTATCGACATCTACTCTTCGATAGGATCGCCGTCATATTTTTATTGGAATTTTTGGAGGAAGTTTTTCAGGTGAAAATTTCGTGTTAATGGGACTGTTCACCACAGATTTTGGGAATGTGGAATTTGTGTGGATTAAAGTGTAATTTTGGTGTATGTTTGTACCCAGGAGGTTGTGAGCACTTCTACCGTGTTGTTGGCTTGGTGGGATTTGTGATTTGACTGTTTTGGGCTTTCTCAGCTGTACGATTCCGGGCAGTTAGCACTTTCAGGTGGGTGACCTTGCTTCCAAGAACTCTGGACTGTGTACTAATTCTATGTGTGTAGGATCATGCATGTTAGAAATTGAAGTAATAGCATGTGTAAAACTGTATGTTGTATCTTGTATATCAGTTGTTGAATCTTTTGATTCCTACTTTATGTTAAGTAGTGAAATCTTGGAACTTGACCAAGCACCCCTGTCATATGTATCATGTTCAGCCAGTCTGTAGAAAACTCCAACTTGGGCTAGGTTTTTATTGCTCTAGACATTCCACATCACGAAACTTCATTTCACTTTGGACTTAGCTTTTCCTCGCCCGAGTTGTGGGCCGAGAGGTCGGGTGGTTGTGGGATGCATTTGCACTCGTGTCTGGGGACCGAGTGGAGTTGATAGCAGTCTGTAGATCTGATTTCTTTGGGAGAGTGATAGTGATGGTAGATCTGGGTTCTTGGAAACTGTCAGAGTGACAGTGAGTCTCAGCTGTGTAGATTCCAGCCAGTGAGTGAGTCAGTGATTTGTTGGTTAGCCGATCTTGTTGATCGAGGATATGGATCATAGCCTGCATGAGCCACATTTGAGCTTTACAGTGATACTTTTCAGAGATACTTGTTATGGGTTACTTTGACTCGAGCGGGTCGCTCCCCTCGAGTGCCACTCCGGAGTAGGCGAGACCGGGTTGTTATACCGGCGTGAGTTTGAGATGTTCTTTCGCGACTTGTTGTTGCATTTGTCCCTCTGGCTGTGCTTTTGTTGGCAGCCATGGACGTCCTACGTAAGTCCGCTCCTCCGGGACGTAACGGCAGTAGGTTGGCGCAGGTTTGACTGGACCCGATGAGGCAGTCAGTTTAGATTGGGTGATCAGAGACGAGGGTTAGTTGTGGCATCATGTTCTTTCTGTTCCACTGTTGAGCATCTAGATAGAGGCATAGTAGCTGTAGAGTTACTTTTCCCAGCTTTCCATACAGCACTGCATATGTTACTTTATGCCTCTGGTAGACTTGTGGGCAGACCGTCGGGCTTGTTGGCGGCACCCACTGAGAACTACTGTGGGATGTAGTTCTCACACCCGTCGTGGTGTCTTCTCCCCAGGGACTTCTGCTCCGGTTCCTGCAGCTCCTGTTGCTGATCCAGCTCCTTCAGACCGAGGTAAGGGAGTCGCGAGATAGATCCCCTCCTGTCATCTTCAGTGTGTGAGTAGATGTACCCCAGTACTATTTTGGTGTGTGTTATGTCGAGCGACTTTTGTAGTGAGGTTTTGAGTTGTACCTTTCTTTCTTGCTTTTCTGAGAGACTCTTGTGTTCTGGTGAGGTTGGTCTGTATATTTGTGAGTTGTAGTTTTATTTTATGTTTTTATTCCAGCTTTTCTCTTTCAGCTCTGATATCTGCTAGTGTAGATGTTTCTTTGCAGGTTAGTCGCTACGCCTATACGGGGCTTCCCGTATGGGCGGCGGATATGTTGGCGAGCCGGGGCGCAGTATCGCCCCGGGGCGTGACAGATTAGAGTGGTATCAGAGCCTAGGATGTAGGTCTTGGAGGACTTAGGAACCCTAGGCTTGTGGTTGGACCCTAGGATGACTCGCGTGAGAGCCGTGATTTTAGCGAGAGTCCTGATTTGGATTCTAACTCTCCCGAGCGGTTCAGGGTGAGTGATTGACATGTCTTCCTTCGGTGGCAACTATGTTGGCTGCAGACAACATAGTACTTCGGGAAGGGGGACATGCCTCCTGACTTTCGCTAGATTGGGTCGAGTGATGATTTGGGTTTTGATTGTTTGCCTTGTCCCTCAGGTGGGGATGCCTCCTCGACGCTCGATGGTGACGCGTTCGCAGCCATCGTCCTCTGAGCCTGAGCTGGAGGACTCGGGGCAGGGACAGCAGAGCGTGGTTTTGGAGCTCCGTGCCCAGATGGCACAGTTGGCTGAGGCGTCTCGACGCCAGGAGGAGGCTGTGAGTCGGTTGACGCTCTTGTTGGAGCAGAGAGCGCAGCCGGCGGTAGCACCCCCTGAGAGTTCACCGGTGCCTTCTTCCCCTGTTGTGGCACCCTCGGTTGTGCAGCCTGCACCAGCTGTTCCGGCTGAGCCAGTTTCCTGTAGGCCACCGTCTGGGACGACGGGATCTTTGACTTTGGCAGAGCAGCAGGTTTTGGTGGATCTTTTGTTGAGGTTTCGCAAGTTTGATCCACCCCGCTTTTCGGGTATGAGTGCTGAGCCGTGGGCGGCTGAGTCTTGGGTTATGGCCATGGAGCGCCATTTCGAGAGCCTTTTTATTGATGAGAGGTTTCGAGTTCTGTTGGCTACTCATTTTCTGGAGAGCAACGCCGAGGCATGGTGGCGGCGTGTGCGACCCGCAGGTCCTCCTGGGACCCAGTTTATCTCTTGGGCAGAGTTTCGCGGTATGCTTCTTGGGGCCTTCTTTCCCGATAGTGTTCGACAGAGTTTGGAGGAGCAGCTGAGGAATCTCCGCCAGGGAGATAGGCCCGTACACGTGTACATAGCCGATTTCAATCGGCTTTTAGCTTGTATGCCCCATGTGGCCAGAGATGAGACCCACCGGATCTACATGTTCGAGAGAGGGTTGCGTCGGGAAATTTATCAGTTGGTCCGCTCCCGCAGATTACAGACTTTGGAGGCCTCGATGGAGCAGGCACTTTATGTGGAGAGTGGTGAGGCCGTGATGGCAGAGGTGGCTCCAGCCCCCGTAGTGACTCCTGGGGCAAAGCGCCCGGCGCTGTTTGAGGAGGGGCAGTCGAGTAGACAGGGACCCCCGAGACCTCCCCGTTTCCACTCTCAGGGGCGGGGGTATCAGGGGCGGCAGAGATCTGGGGCATCTCGTCAGTCGCAGCAGCAGCAGCGTCGACCACCTCGACAGCAGCAGTCTTCGCAGCAGCAGCAGACTTCGCGGCAGCCGTGCCCTGACCGTTGTATCATTTGTGGAGGACCGCACCCACCCACCGACCCAGTGCCCGCAGAGTCAGGACTGATGCCTTTGTCCAATCAAACAAGAACAGACTTCAGCGGCCCTTCGATGCTTGGAAGAAAACGTCGATAGACTAAAAATCATGTGTATGTGAAAAAGGTTCTGGGTTCTAGGTCCAGCTAACACAAGCACACAACTGCCACTAACTCCGTGGCGACAGCACAAACAGGGCTACAAGACCTCCCGGGACTACCGTTTACCCAAACGGCTCCCGGCACAGATAAGCGACCCACTACAACTACCAGACTCCACTCTGCTCCCCAAGCACGAGTGCAAATGCATCCCACACTAAAAGAAAGTCCTGACCTCTCGACCCACTACCCGGGCGAGGATAACACTATGTCCAGGAATAGAAAAACAGTGTGGGTGTCTAAACATAAATAACCCTAGCCCAAGTGAGGGTTTTCTACTGGTCTGGTTACATATGCAACATATGACGGGGGTGCTAGGTCAAGTTCCAAGATAACTATTGTGATAACCGCGGTTTTATCTTACCTTTCCGGGCTTCCTATTAATTTTATTGAACCGTTCTGCTGACAATAGGGGTCCGAGGGTAACTTTTCCTTGTTTTCTAGACAGATGATCGGGGCTCGCCGGTATTTTTGGTTAATAAAGCTCGCAAAACGGAGACCGGCGGTGCGATCGGTTTTGGATTCCGACCCCTGGATCTCCCAGAATAAATTTCAGAAGTTGGTACCGCAGCCCAGGTGACATACACAATTACCGGGGGCAGACCGAACTCTGGTCCGCAATCAGATCGATTCTGGTCGATCAGTTGAGGTATGGGATTTAAACACCCCTTTTCCCAGTCGCTCGAGTGGTTAATCTTAATTTGGGGTCCAAAATCCACTACGCCCAAACGACTAAATAGTCGGCCTTGGGAATTAGGTTTTCATATACCTCGCCTCCCCTCACCTTGGCGTACGATATCCGAGCGTGGACGAGGAGCGGTTCCCCAAAACCCTCGCCTTTCCTATCGGCCGGCGTGGAAGAGAAGAGATTGATCGCCTCCCCGCAAAGATCCGACGAACGCTACAAGGACGAGCCCTCTCCTTCGCCCGGTACCGACGAAAACAAGGTGAGCCGTGCTTTCATTTTCTTTCCTTGTCGTTTCTCATTACGAACGAGGGGGAGGGGGGCTTTCTTGATTCGTCGGAGATGGAAGGAGAGGGGCGAGCCACCCGCACGCGGAGCGCCGCGCGGGGCCGCCCGCGCATGCGGGGGCGCCGCGCGGGGCACCCGCATGCGGGGCGCCGCGCGGGGCCGCCCGCGCATGCGGGGGCGCCGCGCGGGGCACCCGCATGCGGGGCGCCGCGCGGGGCCGCCCGCGCATGCGGGGGCGCCGCGCGGGGCAGCCCGCGCTTGCGGGGGCGCCGCGCGGGCAGCCCGCGCATGCGGGGGCGCCGCGCGGGGAACCCGCATGCGGGGCGCCGCGCGGGGCACCCGCATACGGGGCGCCGCGTGGGGCAGCCCGCGCATGCGGGGGCGCCGCGCGTGGCAAACCGCACATGCGGGGGCGCCGCGCTGGGCACCCGCATGCGGGGCGCCGTGCGGGGCAGCCCGCGCATGCGGGGGCACCGCGCGGGCAGCCCGCGCATGCGGGGGCGCTGCGCGCGGCACCCGCATGCGGGGCGCCGCGCGGGGCAGCCCGCGCATGCGGGGGCACCGCGCGGGGCCGCCCGCGCATACGGGGGCGCCGCGCGGGCAGCACGGCAGCGCGCGGGGGGTTTGGTCGCTGCCGTCAGAGGCCGGTTGGCGTTGGGGCTTTCCTTTACTTCGCGTTTAAAGGTTCTTGATCTCCCCGCCCGGGGATCCCGTTTTTGTAGCTTCGGGGAGCGCGCCGGGACGCGGGGAGCCGAGCGTGGTTTTCTACTAGCGACAGGTGGGTTGAATGTGTTAATTAGCATCGATTTCCGATGACCGTTTATCCTAGATATTACATGTTATCGTTTCACTTTACCTGCCGCCTATTATCGTATCTTAGATGCTACATGTAATCGCCGCACTTTGGTAGTTAGGTGTATTATGCTCCTGATGTTACATGTTGTTGCTTTATCTTCGATTATACTTGTTAGTAGAGTACCTTGATTACACATGTTATTATCTTACTCTTGTTCATGCATTGTGGCTACTGTGCTTGAGGCTGCAACACGCGCACCCGCGGTTTGGCCACCGCGAAGGGTGCGCTTTTCCGGAAAAGTGGTCTATGACCCGTGTATACCCACGAGGTGACGTAGTGGGGCCCCTTATTAGTTGTGGGGTTTGAGGCGCCGAGGTGCGAGCGGGCGACCCGTCGGTTTAGTTGTCCGACGTGGTCGGGTTTCTGCAGGTACGGTATGGGCCGTCGGTTTAGTTGTCCGACGTGGCCGGGTATTACAGGATACAGGTGTACAGGTTACCTCTCCACCTTGAGAGGGTGGTTGCTCCGGTTGTCTTCACGGTTTGTTTTATTATATTCTCCTGCTCTACTATTTTTACGTCACTGACTTCCCACTTCGTGACAGGGTTCAGTCGGGGGGAGAGGTAGGCGGCGGTGAGGACGGGACAGGAGCAGCTGGGTCGCTGGGGACCCTGGACTGTATTTGTTCTTTAATTCTTGCATTTCGTTTACATTGTAGTCATGTGAGAGATTCTCGATACCCTCGTGGGGTCGGCGTGGATGTCGGTATGGGTTGCATTTAGTTACCCTCTTATACTTTACTCTTCCTTTTATTTCTGTTGGCCATTTGAAAATGAAAAAGGCAAAAGCCAAAGAAAAGATTGCGAAAACCATTTTTAAAATCTAAGTGTCGTGTGGGCACTGGTTTCAAAACCCTGTGGATTTATGGATTGCGAAAGGGATTTCAATACTTGGGTGTCGGGTGGGCACCGTTTTCAAAACCCTTGTGGATTTATGCTGATTTCGAAACTCGCTTTCAAAACGTAAGCGCCGGGTAGGCGCTCTTTTAAAACTGTGGACTTATCCTTTCCAAATTGATCGGCCATACGTTTTAAATAGATTAGAATGCTGGTTGTATGTTAATGATTGTTGTGATTGAATGGTTGTGTATGTTTGGAACATGTACTGAACGCCACGCCGTGCATATACAGGGGAGACTCTGTCCGTTTACAGAGTGATCCTGTATGTGTGGCGGGTCTGGGCATGCGCCGGGGAAGAGGGGTTCTCTTTTACAAAAAAAAATTAGTACGTCAAATGTTCGACTTTTGTGAATCGTTTCCGCTAAACCAAACCCCCCCCGGGGCGTGACAGATAAAATGGTATCAGAGACTTCTTTCAATCACAAAAGTTAGTGCCGACATCCGTGGGAACACCTCACTTGCCTACACACGAATGAAATGGGTAGGGCATAGGACTGTAGAACGTGAGTGACCGAGGGGGGGAAAATGTCGAGTCCTTTCTCTCACTTTATGGTTGTTGTTGGTAGGGTAGTCTAAAGTTGACTCTTGTGATGTGCGACAGACATGGCCCGTACTAGATCATCGGCCGGAGACACAGAGGCAGACGCGACGACGTCGACGGCCGCGGAGAACCAACTCCTGCGGCAGCAATTGCGGGAGATGGCGGGGAATCTGGCCAACCTCACCGAGCACGTGCGTCAGTTGACGCAACAGCAGCAGGCCGCGACGGTGACGGCCGCCCCGGTTTCCCCACAGGGGCCGACAGCACCGACCGCGGCGCCACCGACAGTGCCACCGCCGGCGGCGGCGACGGGACCGGCGCCGGGGACAGCCAGCAGGGTTACTCTGGAGGAGACTGTAGTCACACCTGCCCCTACCGTGGTTGCCGCCGCCGTGAGGGAGGGGACAGTTGTGATGACCGAACGGGATCGGGTGCGGGCCAACCTGAAAGACTTCAAGAAATACGACCCACCCACGTTCGAAGGGGATACGACCGACCCATGGGTCGTCGAGAAATGGGTGGGGTCGATGGAGAAACTTTTCGAAGACCTACTCATGGAGGATGACGAGCGGGTTCCCCTAGCAGTCCACTACTTGGAGGGGAACGCCCGCTTGTGGTGGAAGACGGTACGCCCCGATCCTGCTAAGGGTACCGCACTTCCGTCCTGAACAACCTTCAAACAGGAGCTGTTCGGGGCCTTCTTCACCAACAGTGTCAAGAAGAAGTTGGAGGACGACCTGAACCACATCCAGCAGGGGAACCGGACGGTCATGGAGTATCAGCGGGAGTTCGTCCGGCTAGCAAACTGCGTCCCGTTCGTCATAAGGGACGAGGCTCACAAGGCGCAACTCTTTGTGGATGGCTTGCGGAGCAATATCTTCAAGGTGGTGCAAGCAGCCGAACTGCACACCTTCCAGAAAGTGGTTGATAGAGCCACTACGGTGGAGCGGGGTTTCGCGGTCACCCGCGCCAGAAGGGAGAACTCGACGCGGCTAGAGGACCGGAAGCGGCAACAGCAGAACTCGGGGGGAGGCTCTTGGAGTGGGGGCGGAGCCCCCAAACGGTGGAGACCGCAGGCGGGGTCCCGGAGCGCGCCAGCAGGAGGGCCGAGGCCGGGGAATAGGCCGTGCGTCATATGCGGGGGAGGGCACATTCCGGGAGAGTGCCCCCAAAGAGGCGACCACTGCTTCAGGTGCGGCAAACGGGGGCACTTCCGCCGCAACTGCCCCTTAGGCGGGGGATCTGCGTCCTCTGCAGCTTCTACGCCCACGCCACAGCCCTCAGGGCGGGGGAAAGCTCCTATGGCGTCGACGTCTAGACCCCCTGCACCACGGCGCGAGGAGGACAGGCAGCCACAACCAGGCGGGAGAGTCTTCTCAATGACCCGCCAAGAGGCAGATCCGCCGGAGGACGCACTTGCAGGTACTACTTCCGTTTCAAATTCCCATGCTAGAACTCTTTTCGACACCGGAGCAACACACTCTTTCATTTCCCGTGACTTCGTGTTTCTGTATGGTCTCGAGGAGACACCCCTCCAAAATTTCTTGACGGTGCAAACGGCGGGAGGGACCTTGGAGGCGGTCAGCATTGTGACCGCCTGCCCGATTAAGCTAGGGCGGCTGGCATGTCCTTGGGATTTGGTGGTAATCCCCCTGAAGGAGTACGACGTGGTGCTAGGCATGAACTGGCTCACGAGGTACCAGGCGCTCATCGATTGCGACAAGCGACAGCTGCGTTTACAAGAACCGGGTTTCCCTGAGCATGTGTACATGATGGGCAAGAGCATCTCCTTCCCGGCGATTATTTCAGCGGCACGGGCCAGAAGACTGGTGGAGGGTGGTTGCGTGGCCTATTTAGCATCGGTGGATTTGGCCACCCGACCCCCGATGTCACGCCCCGGGGGTTCGAATCGCGCGGAAGAGGAGCCACCGATGCCCCTGATTCAGCCATATATTTTTTTTTGTAAAACATTACTCCCCGGCGCGTGCACAGACCCGCCGCATACACAAATTCGCTCTGCAAATGAGCAGAGGCCCCTTTGTATATGCACGGCGTCTCAACTACAAAGTGTCTCACAAGGCGTAGTATATACAATCTCTAACCACATCAGTTGGGGTCTCGTACACATACAACCAAACAATTCACGTGACATTCTAGCATTCACTTAGAGCATAGAGGCCGGTGTTTTGAAAGGATAAATAATCACAAGGTTTTGAAAGCGGCATCCACACGATGCCCTCGTTTGTGAAAACAGTTCGTAAACACATAAATCCCACAAGGTTTATAAAGCTTGGTGCCCACACGACACCCACGTTTTAAAAATAGTTTTCGCAAACGGTTTTCTTTGTTTTTCATCGTTCAAAACGGCCAAGTAAGAGAGAACGTAGTATTCATTCAATTATTCAAAAAGAAAGGAAAGAAAAGGGCAACATCCACTTCGACCCCACGGGGGTGTCGCAATCCACAACTAGCTACCATGAATAATAAAAGAAAAGGGAAAGAAGAGTCACTGTATCTGAAGTCACCCATAAATCAGATCAGCACCCTAACGTCCTCACCGGCGCCCTAGCACTCGCCCCTGGACGAACCTGTCACGAAGTGGGAAGTCAGTGACTAGAAATAGCATGATAAGCGTAGTAAACAAAGATAAGGCAAACCACAAACACCGGAGCAACTATCCCTCCCATGCACCTTCCACCTTAACCACACCCTGTATCATTACGACATCGGGCACCTTCCCCGATGCCCACCGCCGAGCACCTGCCTCACAAAGCAACATCGGGCACCTTCCCCGATGCCCACCGCCGAGCACCTGCCTCGGCCGCCGAGCACCTGCCTCGACGTCACCGCTCACACCCCCCACCCATGGGGGCCCCCATTCCTAACGCCACCTTCGCGTGGGGTACACGGGTCAACGTACCACTTTTCCGGAAAAGCACACCCTTGCGGTGGCCAAACCGCGGGTGTGCGTGTAGCAAATTTGAGCCTCAGATTGACATTGAGTATCATAACATAACATAACAGGGTTAGTGCATAAACAGAAGGAGACTGACAATTCCACCTTGCCCCAACATGCTATTTCTAACAGTTAAACCCCATTCCCGAAACCCCCGGGAACGTACCCACCTTGTGTGCGTCGTCCTGCGTTCGTCCAGTCCGCGTCTGTGCTCCAGTCGCCCACAGCGTCCCGCACTCCTGAAGGAACATAGGCAAATCGAGACTTAGAAGTCCGAAACTTACAACGACTCCCTACAGCGTGCGGCGGAGTTCTTCGCACGGCACCGGCCCGTGCGACGAACACCCTGTCAGGGCGCAGCCCCGCGCGGCACCAGCCCGCGCGGCGCCCCTCCTGCGGGCGGCCCCGCGCGGCCGAGCGCCGCGCGGGCGCGCGGCCCGCGGTGCGGGGCGACCCCGCGCGGCACCAGCCCGCGCGGGGCGCCCCTCCTGCGGGCGGCCCCGCGCGGCCGAGCGCCGCGCGGGCGCGCTGCCCGCGGTGCGGGGCGACCCCGCGCGGCACCAGCCCGCGCGGCGCCCCTCCTGCGGGCGGCCCCGCGCGGCCGAGCGCCGCGTGGGCGCGCTGCCCGCGGTGCGGGGCGACCCCGCGCGGCACCAGCCCGCGCGGGCGCCCCTCCTGCGGGCGGCCCCGCGCGGCCGAGTGCCGCGCGGGCGCGCTGCCCGCGGTGCGGGGCGGCCCCGCGCGGCACCAGCCCGCGCGGGCGCCCCTCCTGCGGGCGGCCCCGCGCGGCCGAGTGCCGCGCGGGCGCGCGGCCCGCGGTGCGGGGCGGCCCCGCGCGGCACCAGCCGGCGCGGGCGCCCCCCTCCTGCGGCGGCCCCGCGCGGCCGAGCGCCGCGCGGGCGCGCGGCCCGCGGTGCGGGGCGGCCCCGCGCGGCACCAGCCCGCGCGGGCGCCCCCTCCTGCGGGCGGCCCCCGCGCGGCCGAGCGCCGCGCGGTGTGCGCGGCCCGCGGTGCGGGGCGGCCCCGCGCGGCACCAGCCCGCGCGGGCGCCACCTCCTGCGGGCGGCCCCCGCGCGGCCGAGCGCCGCGCGGGCGCGCGGCCCGCGGTGCGGGGCGGCCCCGCGCGGCACCAGCCCGCGCGGGCGCCCCTCCTGCGGGCGGCCCCGCGCGGCCGAGCGCCGCGCGGGGCGCGCGGCCCGCGGTGCGCGACGGCGCCGGGCCTCCTCCCTCCTCGTGACCAACAAAAGAAAGAAAGAGGGAGATTCCCCCGAACGAAACGCGTCCGACTCACCTTGATGTGCGAAAGAGGAGGAAGAGAGGGATCGTCCGCTTGCCTCCACCGGTCCACCCTTGCGGTGTGCTTGGTTTCTCTTTGCCGGCGGCTACGAGGGAGGAAGAAAAAGAAAAGAGGCGGCCACCAAAAGAAAAATAAGAGGAACCCTAATCCTCTTTCCCTCACGGCTACATATATATACTAAGAGAATTAGGGTTTACCTTAAAAGGTGTGCGGCTGCCAACACGGATCCCGAGGCGTCTAAGGGGGACCCCAACTTCGAGAATTAATTCTGGTGAGACCGGGAGTCGGAAAAATAAACCGATCGCGCCCACGCGCTCCGTTCCGCGAGCTCTACCGCCTAAAATTATTTGCGGGCCCCGACGGTCTGTCCGGAAAAATGCCAAAAATGAGGCCCCCGGTCAGGCATTACAAGAAGAGGGTGACCAGAAGGGTTAAGGAAAAGCCGGGTCTTACACCACTTACCGCTAAAAACAAGTTTCGTCCCCGAAACTTAATCTTCCCCAGCGGCGAACAGGTCCGGGTAGCACTCCCTCATCTTTGACTCGGGTTCCCAAGTTGCCTCACGCTCTTCTTGATTGCTCCAAAGCACCTTTACGTAGGGAATCGTCCGACTACGCAGCTTTTTGTCCTCCCGGGCTAGGATCCGCACTGGTACTTCCGCGAAACTTAGATCCTCCTTGAGTTCAATCGCGGAGGCGTCAAGCACTCGCGATGGGTCGGGGAGGTATTTCCGAAGGCATGGATACGTGGAACACATCATGAACGCGGTCAAGGTTCGGCGGTAGGGCGAGGCGGTAGGCTACCGGGCCGATGCGCTCCAGAATCTCAAACGGCCCTATGTACCGCGGGCTCAGCTTGCCCCTCAACCCAAACCGCTTCACCCCCTTCGACGGCGACACCCGCAGTAACACGTGCTCTCCCACCTGGAATTCCAAGTCGCGACGTCTCTGGTCCGCGTAACTCTTTTGCCGGCTCTGGGCGGTCGCCAACGTCGCCTGATGAGGCGCACCCTTTCCTCTGTCTCGGCCACTAGGTCCGGCCCCAAAAACTTTCTCTCCCCCAGATCGTCCCAGCAGATCGGGGATCTACAGCGTCTGCCGTACAACGCTTCGTACGGCGCCATCTTAATGCTCGCTTGGTAGCTGTTGTTATAAGCGAACTCTGCAAGGGGTAGGTAGCGCGACCATCCGTCTCCCAAATCCAGCACGCACGCCCGAAGCATGTCCTCGAGTATCTGGATCACCCGCTCGGATTGCCCGTCCGTCTGGGGGTGAAAGGCTGAGCTGAAGTGTAACTTGGTCCCCAAGGCTCGTTGTAGACTCTTCCAAAA
The DNA here is from genome assembly GCA_029204045.2 of Tillandsia leiboldiana. Taxonomy (NCBI): domain Eukaryota; kingdom Viridiplantae; phylum Streptophyta; class Magnoliopsida; order Poales; family Bromeliaceae; genus Tillandsia; species Tillandsia leiboldiana. The sequence goes on from JAQNDB010003619.1 coordinate 26,765, forward strand.
GTTCGAAACGAACCTCGTGTCCCTGTCCGAGGTGATCGTCGTTGGCACCCCGTGCAGCCTTACAATCTCGCTGAGGTAGACCTGTGCCAGCCGGTCACGTGTCCAGGTCGTGTGGATGGGTAGGAAGTGAGCTGACTTCGTTAGCCGATCCACGACAACCCAGATAGCGTCGTGTCCCTGTTGCGAACGGGGGAATCCGGTGACGAAGTCCATTGTGACTTGCTCCCACTTCCATTCGGGCACGGGTAGAGGTTGCAATTTCCCCGCCGGCCGCTGATGCTCGGCTTTCACCTGTTGGCAAATCAAACAGTGAGCCACGAACAGCGTCACATCTCCCTTCAATCTTGGCCACCAGAAGGTCTGTCGGATATCCCGGTACATCTTGGTGCCTCCAGGGTGCGCCACGTAGGGGGCGCAATGTGCTTCAGTCAGGATTTCTTTCTTTAGATCCGGCAGATCGGGCACGCAGATCCGCCCTCGGAACCGAAGGGTGCCGTCCGTTCCCACTGCAAAGTCTCCTTCTTGCTCCGGTGAAATCCTATCTCGTTCCAGCTGTAGCTGCGGATCCGCACCTTGGCCTTCCCGAATCCTCTCCAATAGGGTCGGCGCGACTGTTAGGGTCAACAGTCGCTCAACCGTCCCTGCTGGTACCACTTCCAACCTCAATCGTGAAAATTCCGCGATAAAGTCGTTCTGCTGCGTGATCGCGCCCGCCGAAGTTCCTTCTGCTTGTCCCTTTCGGCTTAGAGCGTCGGCTACCACATTTGCTTTCCCCGGGTGGTACTGGATGGTTAAGTCGTAGTCCTTCAGTAGCTCCAACCACCTCCTCTGCCGTAGGTTAAGCTCCTTCTGGGTGAAAAGGTACTTAAGGCTTTGGTGGTCCGAGAACACGTTGCAATGCACACCGTAGAGGTAGTGCCCTCCACAGTTTCAGAACGAAGACCACTGCGGCAAGCTCCAAGTCATGGATCGGGTAGTTCTGTTCGTAATCCTTGAGTTGTCTTGAAGCATAGGCAATGACTCTTCCTTGCTGCATTAGTACTCCTCCCAGTCCTATTCGCGATGCATCGCAGTAGACTTCGTAGTCTTCTCCAGGGGTTGGTAAGGCAAGCACAGGCGCTCTTGTTAACCGTTTCTTAAGTTCTTCAAAGCTCTCTTGGCATTGGACCGTCCATATGAACTTTACTCCTTTCCGGGTTAGGCGGTTCAGAGGGGTCGCAATCTTCGAGAAACCCTCCACGAAACGTCTGTAGTATCCCGCAAGGCCCAAGAAGCTGCGCACCTCTGTCACTGTGGTCGGCTGGGGCCAGTCGGTCACCGACTCCACCTTCTTGGGATCCACTGCGACTCCTGCTGCTGAAATGATATGCCCTAGAAACCCCACTTCGCGAAGCCAGAATTCGCATTTCTAAGTTTTGCGAACAGCTCCTGCTCCCTAAGGGTCTGTAGAACAATTCGAAGGTGCTCCTCGTGCTTCTCATCGGTGGTGGAGTAAATCAGGATGTCGTCGATGAAGACCACAACGAACTGATCCAGGAAGGGTCTGAAAACGCGGTTCTCAT
>JAQNDB010003620.1:0-28323 GCA_029204045.2 Tillandsia leiboldiana
CCCCTTGCAGTGCCGCGGGCCCAAAGGCCCGCCCGCGCAGCACCCTGCAGTGCCGCGCGGCCAGCGCGCGCCTCGCAGGGCCGCCGGCACTGGGGCCCGCCCGCGCGGCACACCCTGCATTGCCGCGCGACCCCCGCGCGGCCTGCAGGGCCGCGCGGCCTGTGGGGCCGCGCGGCACAGGGCCGCCCGCGCGCACCCCCAAGGCCGTCCGGTCCGCCCTGCTCACAACCATGGCAGCATGCGCGGCTGCCGCGGCGACTCATTCCGCCCCTGCGCAGGAGCGGCCCAACTCAGCCACGCGCCGCCAAAGCGCGTGCGCGGCTCGAGCCACCGCCCCACCGCCGGACAACCAGTCCGCCGGCCCACCACAGGAAAAATGAAGGGAAGAGGAAAAAAACCCAGCTTGCAAAAATAATAATAAAATAACACCAACTCCTCGCGGCACGCCGGCCCTCGCTCGGCTCCACGTCCACGCTCGGAGAAGAAAAAAAACCCAAGAACACCTTCCTTCAACCCCTCTTCTCCTTCCTCCTTCCTTCCTTCTCCTTCCTCTGCTTCATTCCAAGCTAACAGGAGGACACCCTTTTTTGGAGAAGGAGGTGGTGAGGTGGAGCCTTTTAAAGAGGGGTTGCTTAAAAAGCAAAAGGAGTTAATTAAGGGATTTGATTGAACTCATCAAACCCACCCACCTTAATTAACCACACACCACCAACTCCTCCCTGCCAACACCCCACCTCAACAGCACACTCAATTAAGCCTAAACTTATTAAACAAATGAATAAAATATTCCAACAATCCAACTAAAACTCACTTTTTGGCTTCGGCCTTTCGCAGTCAGTCCGGAACCTCCCGAACTTCGCTGTAAACATAAATTACACCTGCTCCAAGTGTTTCCCAATTTTTCTGCACACCACGGTGGCGTCGGTGCTTCCCAAACCGATCCTCTATCGCGTACAAGGCCCGGAAAACTCCGATTCAAGCTGGGGCTTCTGCGTTGATCCGAATCAACCCGAACTCAACAATAAACAAATATGAACACGCCCAAGGCGATTTCTCCGCGCCACGCCATCTTGCGTGGTCGGTGCGTCATCCGAAATTCCGTACTCTACACTCTCCCCTCCTTAAAAAGGTTTCGTCCTCGAAACCCAAATAAATCCAAATCTCGCGAGAATGTCCTCGATCAAACAGGAATAGAAACGCTTAACTCAACCTCAGGCTCCCAAGTGGTCGCTCTCTCATCAAGATGGCTCCACTGCAACCTCACCAAGTAGGACCTGACTGCAAATTCTTCTGTCTCTCCAGCAAGAATTGCATCGGTCGATCCCGACAACTCAATCCTCGTCCAACTCCAAGGAAGTGAAATACAAAACATGCGAGGGTTCCGATAGACTTCTTCCAGCCTAAGCAGTACTCGAGGACCAACACCTCGCATAAATCAAATCTAGCACTCAAATTCCAGGTTGCACTGCTCGCCTAAACAGGGCGTAACTGAGCATAAGTCTTTGCCGGGATAAAGCGATCATACCGTCTTGCCAATTCCATCCACCGGCGTTTACCTCAACCCCAACTTCCTAAGTATCCAAGTACCTTAGGTTGGAGGATCCATGAATAACATAATTCTCTCTTTAAGGTTAGCAACATCCACCTCAATGTAGGATATCGAACTTCTAAAAGTAGAAGTTAGACATTAACTAGAATATGCCCAATTAATTCAAAGAAATCCTAATTAACCATAGGTAAAATGTGCAAATTCAACTTTTAAATACCATATAGAAGTTACGGTAGGATATAGTAAGTCAGAAAATTATTATAAAATAACATAAATAAAAATAGTGTAAGATACTATTTTTATTGGACTCATAGAAGCAAAATATAGGTTGAAAACGACCTGCGCCGAAATCGGAGCGAAAACAGAAGATTTAATATTTTCTGTGAGAGACGGGGCAGATAAATTAGCAGAAAATGCACAGTGTCAGAAAATTTCGGAAACTGGGGAATGAGTCAGCATTATTTTTATGGGGCTAGATTTAAAGTTTCGGCCCATTTTGATACCCGGAAGGTGAAGAATAAAATCAAACTGCTATCTGTTAGAGATTACAGTCCGACGCAGTTTTCGGTGACCCAGAAATGGTCCAAACTGAAAAGTTAAGATAACCCACGATAAATTAAGGTAAATTGAGTCTGCCCGTCAAATTTGAGCACAAACGGACATCCAGAAGGGTTCCGCAGGCAAGTATCAGATAAAAAATTGGACTAAATAGTAAATTAGCACTATTGTGGGGGGGGGTCCTTTATGCATAAAAGGACCACTTTCCCCTTCTCCTTCTTCTCCACCCGCACGCAAGCACCAGGAGCACCTCCATGGAGAGCTCTCTCTCTCACCTTCTCCTCACTCTCTCTCTCTCTCTAAATTTTCTTGCTCCAATGTGCACTAAATCGCGGAGCGATTTGCGGGAAGCCTAAGGCGAGCGAGGGCAAGCTCTTGAACCAAGAAAAGCTCGAAATCACGGCTTTTTGAGGTGAGTTTCGCGGAAGATAAATTTGATTTTTGCCATATCTTTTTTGATCTATAATCTATATGATCTTAGAAGAATTCTTGTCGAAGAAATCGGCGAAAATCGTGGAGAAATCGTGATGAATGTGTAAATGAAACCTAAGGTTAAAAGAGGAGTTTTTGGATTTTCATGGGATTGATCTCATTTGAACCCATGGAAACTCAATTACTATGTAAAGAAACGTGTTGGCGAAGACGGATCGACATTCCGTCGAACGGCCGAAAAGTTAGAGCCGAAATACGCGCTCTAGGACTTTTGAGGCAAAAAGAGAAATAATGACATTAGTAATTTTGGTGGGGGATTTAAATGGAATCCTTCCATCATGGAGGGTTTTGGGTAAACCCTTGACGATCCAGACCACAAATCGTGGAAGTTCGTCGTCTTTCGTCGGCGCTTTTGCGCGCACGTGAAAACACTAAGCATAGTGCTTGGAGGTTATTAATAGGCCGTTTTGGACTTGTTTAGGACATCCGACTTGAGGCGACCCTTGTGATCGAGACCGGTGCTCCCGTAGATTTTTTTTGGAGAGCCGAGCCGAGCCAAGGACCCGAGGTGGGTGGTGCTCTTACCGAAGCCGTTGGGCTTCTCTCTATGTCTTAGCCACTTACACTATTGCATATCGCACCATTGCATTGTAGGATAGTATGTATTGCCATCTTTATACTTTCCGGTTGATATAGATATTTAGCAAATGTTATGCTAATATGTTGGATTGGGAAAGATTGGGTCGATACCGAGGAATCCTATAGTGCGGATTGGGTGTTGGACTTGTGAGTCGACAATTGATGACGAGTGGCATATATGTAGAAATTGTGAACACCACACAATAAATGAACGAGTGGCATATGAAAGGTAGTGTAGGTAAACCTATCGTGACACATGTGAGACATAGGTTGTGTATTATCTATAGGGATCTCAGTTGCCATTAGCCTTATAGATAGGGTATCCTCGTGTGGAGAGGATTGGATCATGCTCATAGTCTGTCTTTGGCTGGTGGAGGTCGCTCCTCTACGGCCGCCTACTCCGGAGTTGGTCACGGGGCACGCCACCCCGAGGGACGGTTAGGGTCCCGCAGACGCGTTCGATTGGTAGGTTGAGACATAGTCTCCCTCGTCGTGATAGTGAGCCGTGGGCAACCTTCGGGTGTGCCGTGAGATTTGAGATGAAGTGTTAAAAACCACACTTCTTGAAAATGAGTTAGAGAACAAGTATGAAATAGTACTTCTTGGACATAGTGATATATTTGGATATCTCTCCCCTGAGCATGCATACATTTTTTTCCGTGTTGGGCATAGTAGTGTAGTTATTTACTGCATTTACAGTTTTCAGATATATCTATCTATCTATCTGCTTTTGCCCTCTTGGACCTAGTGGGAAGACCGGTGGAGTCGGTGGCCGAACCCACTGGGAACTATGGACCATAGTTCTCACCCCACTATTATTACAGGGCCGAGTACAGGTACTCCCGGCGAGGATCGCGGTAAGGGCTTGGCGCCCTAGAGGCGTTGATAGCAGCCTCCCTACATCTATAGCTCTTGTCACCTTGTCTTTACATTTTGAGAGTAGATGTTGTATAGGGTGAGGACGTTTTGGATGTGATCTATGTATTATTCATATACTCGAATGGAATGGTTGTAATAGATAGAGTTTCTCTCTTTTGTTACTTGTATGTTTACTTTTATATACTCGTACCTTGCTCTTATGTTCTTGTTAGCACTGGTTGTGCTCTCGTTGTGATTGTGTATATCTAGAATTAATTCCTGGGTGATTCTTGTACATGATCTTGTCGCTTAGCCTTGGGCGGACAGGGGAGGTTCTGTCCGTTCGGCGTCTGTTCAGCGCGCCCGAACCATGCCAAATTGGTAGCAGTTTCGGGGTGTGACAGATAAAGTGGTATCAGAGCGAGATAAGAGCAAGTAAAGAGAGAGAGTCTAGGATGACTTAGGAAACCCTAGGCTGGTAAACCCTGAGGTTGTAGGGACGTGAGTGAAACGTGAACCCTTGACGTTGGCGGAAGTGAAATTGATTGGGTCAAAGAAGATTATATGTCTCTAATTGAGAATAGAGACGGATTCAAGTGTGCTTGTTCGGTGACACGAAGTGTTATGTCGGCGGCCGACGGCATGATGCTAAGGGTCTAGGACTAGTATGCTTGTATGCTTCCACCCGGTTTATTATTGAGTGTCTAGTTTCGTAAATGCTAAGGAGCTATCGGGTTAAACTAACTGACTAAGTTCTTGTTTCCAGGAAAGAATGTCAGGGAGCGCCACACTCGTAGGTCCTCTCCGGTGCTGCCTCCAGCGGCGCCCGAGCAGTCGGGATCTGGCGAGGTGCAGGGGCTGCGAGAGCAGGTCGCTGCTTTGGTAGGCGCGATGCAGCGCCAGGGGGCTCGATTGGAGCAGCTCCAGTCACTGTTGGAGCAGCAGGCAGCGTTGGCGGCCGCGACGGCGGCTGAGAGCCGTGATCCGCCTGCACCCTCGACTCGCGCGCCGGGAGCGGTTGAGGGTGAGGGCGTGGGGGCCGTTCCACTGTCGGCGTGCCCCCTTTCGAGGAGTGCGCCTCTGGCGGCATCGGGTTCTACTACACCCGATATGACGGCAGAAAAGGCGGAGCGGGAGCGCGCATTGGCAGTTCTGATGCGGTTCCTAAAGTTCAAACCTCGGACCTTCGAGGGAGGGAAGGTGGAGCCGGCGGTAGTGGAGTTGTGGTTTGGCGCTATGGAGACTATCTTTGGAGATCTCCCTGTCCTGGAAAGGGACAAGGTGCCCCTGGCCACGCATAGTTTTGGAGAACCGGCGTTAGTATGGTGGAAGCGGGTGAAGCGTGATCGACCCGCGCATCTTCCTCCGATGTCGTGGGGGGAGTTCAAGAGGATGGTGTACGGGCACTACTTTCCCGACGCCGATAAGCGGGTGATGAAGGAAAAGTTCCGCAAGCTGCGGCAGGGAAATCGCTCGGTGATGGAGTACGAGTAGGAGTTCACCCACATCATCGACTGTGTTCCCGATGTTGTTCGCGATGATGCGGACCGGGCCGATTGGTTCCTGCGGGGGCTTAAGCCCTGGATCTACCGGGCCGTGCAGCTGTTCAAGCTCACGACCTACGCCGAGGTTCTTGATCGAGCGCTGTGGGCAGAACACGGGGATGCCCATGTGCGCGAGGAGCGCGAGATGGCGGCGGAGTCCAAGGACAAGGGCAAGAAGCGCCAGGGCGGTGGTTCGGGGGCACAGTCTAGCTCCAGGAGGCCCCCGAAGCAACCGAGATCGCAGCAGTGGAGGCAGGGACCACGGCCCTGCATTATCTGCGGTAGCAGGGACCACCGGGTGCAGCAGTGCAGGCAGCGTGAGGGCAGATGCTATAGCTGCGGGCAGGAGGGGCACATGAGCCGAGAGTGCCCAGCGAGGGGTTCGCGTGCCCCCTCAGCTGCATCGACTCCGGCAACACCTGTTCATTATGGAGGCGCTCCTTTTGTTCCCGTCTCTGCGGGGCGCGCGATGGTTCCTAGGCAGCAGGAGATGACGCGATCGGCGCCGAGCGGGCGGGTATTCGCCGTTCAGGCCCAGGCCCAGGATCCTGTCGACATCGAGGAGCCCAATGTCGTGGCAGGTATGGTTCTAATATATGGAGTTCGCTCCAGGGCCATTTTTGATACAGGTGCTACGCATTCATTCATTAGCGGATCATTTGCACGCACTCATGGTATTATCTTGGAGGCAACGGGCAAGTGGCGAGTCGAAGGCCCGGAGTCGTCATCTATTACTTACACGGGGTGCTTATCCTGCCCGGTGCAAGTGGGCGACTGGATTATGCCCGTCCGGTTGCTCGAGCTCAAGAAGTTGGAGGCGTTCGACGTCATCTTGGGCATGGACTGGCTCTCGAAGTATCACGCTGTGATCGACTGCAGAAGGAAGTTGGTCACTTTTCGGGAGCCGGGACAAGAGGAGGTTATCTATCGAGCTCATCAAAGCTCGTGCTTCGTTGCAACGGTGTCGGCGACGAGAGCGAGGAAGTTGGTCCATAGCGGTTGCCCGGCATTTTTGGCGACCGTTGTGGAGGTGGACCGTGCGACTCCGATCATGGAGGAGTTATTGGTGGTGTGGGAGTTTCCTGATGTGTTTCCCGCGGAGTTACCGGGGATGCCGCCGGATCGGGCGATCGAGTTCATCATAGACTTGATTCCCGGGACGGCGCCGATCTCGAAGGCCCCGTATCGTATGGCGCCGGCAGAATTGAAGGAGTTGAGGGATCAGTTGCAGGATCTTCTCGACAAAGGGTTCATTCGACCAAGTGTATCGCCGTGGGGAGCCTCGGTATTATTTGTGCGCAAGAAGGATGGTTCTTTTCGACTCTGTGTGGATTATCGGGAGTTGAACAAGGTTACCATCAAAAACAAGTACCCGTTACCCAGAATCGACGACTTGTTTGACCAATTGCAAGGGTCGCTGGTGTACTCCAAAATTGATCTCCAGTCCGGCTACCACCAGTTGAAAATCAAGCCGGAGGATGTTCAGAAAACGGCGTTTCGCACACGCTATGGTCACTACGAATACACGGTCATGCCTTTCGGGCTTACTAACGCCCCGGCGGCGTTCATGGATCTGATGAACCGTGTGTTTAGGGAGTACTTGGACCGATTTGTCGTGGTCTTCATTGACGACATTTTGGTCTATTTGCGGAGCGACGAGGAGCACGCGGAGCATTTGCGGATAGTGCTTCAAATCCTTCGGGAGGAGAAGCTATTTGCAAGACTGAAGAAGTGCGAGTTTTGGCTCCGCGAGGTGGCTTTCCTCGGGCATATTATTTCTGAGGGGGGGATTTCAGTTGACCCGAAGAAAATTGAGGCGGTTAGGGATTGGCCGCGCCCGACGAATGTCACGGAAGTCCGCAGTTTTGTGGGCTTGGCCGGGTATTATCGACGGTTCGTGGAGGGTTTCTCGAGGATTGTGACTCCACTTACTCGGCTGACGCAAAAGGGCGTCAAGTTTGTTTGGAGCGACGAATGCGACCGGGGTTTCATTGAATTGAAGAAAAGGTTGACGTCGGCTCCTATTCTCGCCTTACCGGTGCAGGGCGAGGACTTCGTGGTGTATAGCGACGCATCCTATCTGGGTCTGGGGTGTGTCCTGATGCAGGGCGGAAAAGTGATCGCTTATGCATCCCGCCAGTTGAAGGACAACGAAAAGAACTACCCCATTCACGATTTGGAGTTGGCGGCGGTGATCTTCGCGCTGAAGTCGTGGAGGCACTACTTGTATGGTGCACATTGCGAGATCTACACCGACCACAAAAGCCTCAAGTACTTATTCACCCAGAAGGAGCTCAATTTGCGGCAACGGCGGTGGTTGGAGCTGCTGAAGGATTATGATGTCGATATCCTTTACCACCCCGGCAAAGCAAACGTGGTCGCCGATGCACTAAGTAGAAAGACGGCGAGGAACCTCGCTATGTACGTCACGAATCAAACGCCGTTATGTTTGGACATGGAGCGGATGAACCTTGAGGTAGTCGCTCCCGAGGTGCCGGCCCTGATGATGGCGCTTATTATTCAGCCGACCTTGTTGGAGAGGATCAAGAATGTGCAGCCTTCCGACTCAAGTCTCCAAAAGGTGCGGCGCGACATCGAGGAGGGCAAAGGCGGCGATTTCCATGTACACGCCGATGGCACACTTCAGTTTCGGAACCGTTGGTGTGTGCCGGAAAATGAGGAGCTCCGCGAACTGATATTGCGAGAGGCGCATCGGTCACCTTATGCCGAGCACCCTGGTGGCACCAAGATGTACCACGAGTTGAAGATGCTCTATTGGTGGCCGGGTATGAAGGCGGACATTGGGCGCTTCGTGGCAAAGTGCCTTACATGTCAACAGATAAAGGTGGAGCGTCGACTCCCGGCGTGGAAACTCCAAAGCTTGCCTATTCCCGTTTGGAAGTGGGAGGACATCTCTATGGACTTTATCGTCGGGTTGCCTCGCTCAACGGGAGGCCACGACTCGATCTGGGCGATTGTGGATCGTCTCACCAAGTCGGCACATTTCTTGCCGGTCCACACCACCTGGGCGGGAGAGAAGTTGGCACAGGTATATCTTGACGAGGTGGTGAGGCTGCACGGGGTGCCGAAGTCGATTGTATCGGACCGAGACCCCAAGTTCACCTCGCATTTCTGGAGGAATCTGCAGGAGGCCCTTGGCACACGGCTCGATTTTAGCACCGCTTTTCACCCTCAGACTGATGGTCAGACAGAGAGAACCATTCAGACCTTGGAGGACATGTTGCGGGCGTGCGTCATCGATTACAAGGGCGGTTGGTGCAAGTACTTGCCGATGGCCGAGTTCGCCTACAACAACAGTTATCACGCTAGTTTGGGGATGGCACCGTTCGAGGCTCTTTATGGACGGAAGTGTCGATCCCCTATCTATTGGAGTGATGTGGGCGAGCGCACGGAGTTCGGGCCGGACATTTTGCGGGAGGCGGAGGAGAAGGTCCGCCTTGCTCGCAAAAGATTGCTTACAGCGCAATCTCGGCAACAAAGCTACGCGGACAAGCGTCGGCGGGATTTGGAATTCGCGGTGGGCGACCGCGTCTTCTTGAAGGTTTCGCCCATGAGGGGCGTGAAGCGATTTGGAGTGCGGGGAAAACTAAGTCCCCGCTATATCGGCCCCTATGAGATATTGGAGCGTGTGGGAGCGGTGGCGTACCGGCTTGCATTGCCGCCGAAGTTGGCGGATGTACATAATGTCTTCCACGTCTCCAATCTCCGCAAATATGTACCCGATCCGGAGCATGCGATGCTATATGAGCCGCCGGAGCTTCAGGATGACTTGAGCTATGAGGAGTTCCCGGTGGTGATTATTGCTCGGGAGGTGCGCAAATTGAGGAACCGCGAGATTCCTTATGTCAGGGTCCGGTGGAGCAATCACGATGATCGCGAAGCCACGTGGGAACTTGAGGAAATGATGAGGGCGCACCATCCTCATCTCTTCGAGGAGATGAATTAGAGGTATGGATTTCGATTCGGTTGAATTGCGTTAAATTTAAATTTCGCGGACGAAATTGCTTAAGGGGGGAAGAATATAGGATACCGAACTTCTAAAAGTAGAAGTTAGACATTAAGTAGAATATGCCCAATTAATTCAAAGAAATCCTAATTAACCATAGGTAAAATGTGCAAATTCAACTTTTAAATACCATATAGAAGTTACGGTAGGATATAGTAAGTCAGAAAAATTATTATATAAATAAAAATAAATAAAAATAGTGTAAGATACTATTTTTATTGGACTCATAGAAGCAAAATATAGGTTGGAAATGACCTGCGCCGAAATCGGAGCGAAAACAGAAGATTTAATATTTTCTGTGAGAGACGGGGCAGATAAATTAGCAGAAAATGCACAGTGTCAGAAAATTTCGGAAACTGGGGAATGAGTCAGCATTATTTTTATGGGGCTAGATTTAAAGTTTCGGCCCATTTTGATACCCGGAAGGTGAAGAATAAAATCGAACTGCTATCTGTTAGAGATTACAGTCCGACGCAGTTTTCGGTGACCCAGAAATGGTCCAAACTGAAAATTTAAGATAACCCACGATAAATTAAGGTAAATTGAGTCTGCCCGTCAAATTTGAGCACAAACGGACATCCAGAAGGGTTCCGCAGGCAAGTATCAGATAAAAAATTGGACTAAATAGTAAATTAGCACTATTGTGGGGGGGTCCTTTATGCATAAAAGGACCACTTTCCCCTTTCTTCTTCTTCTCCACCCGCACGCAAGCACCACGAGCACCTCCATGGAGAGCTCTCTCTCTCACCTTCTCCACTCACTCTCTCTCTCTAAATTTTCTTGCTCCAATGTGCACTAAATCGCGGAGCGATTTGCGGGAAGCCTAAGGCGAGCGAGGGCAAGCTCTTGAACCAAGAAAAGCTCGAAATCACGGCTTTTTGAGGTGAGTTTCGCGGAAGATAAATTTGATTTTTGTCATATCTTTTTTGATCTATAATCTATATGATCTTAGAAGAATTCTTGTCGAAGAAATCGGCGAAAATCGTGGAGAAATCGTGATGAATGTGTAAATGAAACCTAAGGTTAAAAGAGGAGTTTTTGGATTTTCATGGGATTGATCTCATTTGAACCCATGGAAACTCAATTACTATGTAAAGAAACGTGTTGGCGAAGACGGATCGACATTCCGTCGAACGGCCGAAAAGTTAGAGCCGAAATACGCGCTCTAGGACTTTTGAGGCAAAAAGAGAAATAATGACATTAGTAATTTTTGGTGGGGGATTTAAATGGAATCCTTACATCATGGAGGGATTTTGGGTAAACCCTTGACGATCTAGACCACAAATCGTGGAAGTTCGTCGTCTTTCGTCGGCGCTTTTGCGCGCACGTGAAAACACTAAGCATAGTGCTTGGAGGTTATTAATAGGCCGTTTTGGACTTGTTTAGGACATCTGACTTGAGGCGACCCTTGTGATCGAGACCGGTGCTCCCGTAGATTTTTTTTGGAGAGCCGAGCCGAGCCAAGGACCCGAGGTGGGTGGTGCTCTTACCGAAGCCGTTGGGCTTCTCTCTATGTCTTAGCCACTTACACTATTGCATATCGCACAATTGCATTGTAGGATAGTATGTATTGCCATCTTTATACTTTCCGGTTGATATAGATATTTAGCAAATGTTATGCTAATATGTTGGATTGGGAAAGATTGGGTCGATACCGAGGAATCCTATAGTGCGGATTGGGTGTTGGACTTGTGAGTCGACAATTGATGACGAGTGGCATATATGTAGAAATTGTGAACACCACACAATAAATGAACGAGTGGCATATGAAAGGTAGTGTAGGTAAACCTATCGTGACACATGTGAGACATAGGTTGTGTATTATCTATAGGGATCTCAGTTGCCATTAGCCTTATAGATAGGGTATCCTCGTGTGGAGAGGATTGGATCATGCTCATAGTCTGTCTTTGGCTGGTGGAGGTCGCTCCTCTACGGCCGCCTACTCCGGAGTTGGTCACGGGGCACGCCACCCCGAGGGACGGTTAGGGTCCCGCAGACGCGTTCGATTGGTAGGTTGAGACATAGTCTCCCTCGTCGTGATAGTGAGCCGTGGGCAACCTTCGGGTGTGCCGTGAGATTTGAGATGAAGTGTTAAAAATCACACTTTTTGAAAATGAGTTAGAGAACAAGTATGAAATAGTACTTCTTGGACATAGTGATATATTTGGATATCTCTCCCCTGAGCATGCATACATGTTTTTCCGTGTTGGGCATAGTAGTGTAGTTATTTACTGCATTTACAGTTTTCAGATATATCTATCTATCTATCTGCTTTTGCCCTCTTGGACCTAGTGGGAAGACCGGTGGAGTCGGTGGCCGAACCCACTGGGAACTATGGACCATAGTTCTCACCCCACTATTATTACAGGGCCGAGTACAGGTACTCCCGGCGAGGATCGCGGTAAGGGCTTGGCGCCCTAGAGGCGTTGATAGCAGCCTCCCTACATCTATAGCTCTTGTCACCTTGTCTTTACATTTTGAGAGTAGATGTTGTATAGGGTGAGGACGTTTTGGATGTGATCTATGTATTATTCATATACATGAATGGAATGGTTGTAATAGATAGAGTTTCTCTCTTTTGTTACTTGTATGTTTACTTTTATATACTCGTACCTTGCTCTTATGTTCTTGTTAGCACTGGTTGTGCTCTCGTTGTGATTGTGTATATCTAGAATTAATTCCTGGGTGATTCTTGTACATGATCTTGTCGGCTAGCCTTGGGCGGACAGGGGAGGTTCTGTCCGTTCGGCGTCTGTTCAGCGCGCCCGAACCTTGCCAAATTGGTAGCAGTTTCGGGGTGTGACACCATCAGCGCCCGAATCGTCCCTGGAGCGACACGTGTCCCCGAACAGGCAACAGCGAGCGCAGCCAACCGCGTCGCGCCACGTGTCCTCCCGCTTTGTCGCCGAACCCGGGGTCAACTCCTCGGGATTCGCGCCCACGTGCGCCCGGCCGCGCCCACGCCATGCCCACGTGTGCGGCCGCGCCGCCTGCGGCCCTGTGTCGGGCATGCATCCCGAGTTACCCGTCGCCAGCCGCGTGGACCGCGCGCTGGTGCACCAACCAATGCCATCACGCCACGTGTCCCGCTCCCATCCACCGTGCACCCGCGTCACTCCCGTGGACCGCGCCCGCTCCGCCCGCCAACCGGGAGCCGCCACGCGTCCAGCTCCCTGGTGCACGCCCACGCGGTGGATCGGGCGGCTGCGCCTCAGCCCGCCGCCGCGCTCCGCCGCCAGCCGCCGCCGCCGCCGCCTCTCCGGCCGCTGGAACAGTGCCCAAACACCTCGAAATCCGTGTTTTCTCCTCCGGGCTCCGAAAAAAATAAGTACATAGCCCATTTCGATCGTTATCGCGCGCTGAATCCAAATCCGCTGTCTGTTTGGCCCAATTCCACTTCTAAAATTTTCCAAAGGCCTCCGGTGATGCAAATTTACTCCCAATTTACACCGAGAATCCATTTATTGGGTCCGACACGCGCACAAACACTCCCAGAAGCCACTAATCCATCAATAAACCCTTAAGTGGGGATTCGGGTCCTCACATGCACGATCGACCCAATCGAGCTGACTGCCACATCTGGTCCAGTCAAACCTGCGCCCTACATACAACCACCTCCCGCTGCCGGGCAGGAATTACGTAGGGTGTCCAAACGGACTAACTCGCTATCGAGTAGTGGCTCATGCAGGCTATAGTCGAAATCCACGCTCTCTCTCAGAACGGATAGACTCAAGATGCTCAACCTCTCACACAATGGTCAAAGTACTCACAACGACACGGGACCACCGTCAAACCAAACGGCTCCCAACAACACTAGCACTAGTCTGAACACAGCTACTAGACTCCACTCAGTACCCCTGACACGAGTGCAACAATAAAGTAAATGCCTGTAATAAACCCAATCTAGTGCCACCAGTAAAACTGGTACTGCCTGCTGTCGCCCTCATCATCGAGCAATAACCGCGCTGATGTGATAGCAAAACTCTCGCTGTCGTCCTCATCATCGGGCAATAACCGCGCCGATGTGATGACAAAAACTGTCAATAACTGTCTGGCCGGCACCAAACACGGTCTAAAGCCTACTCCGGAGTGGCACTCGAGGGGAGCGACCCACACGAGTAAAGTATCACTGTAACCAGTATCATATGTATCATAATATAGCAGGACTGGATCACGACTCTGATCAAAGTGGAAAAACCCATCCACTAGAGGGAAACTCGATCCCTAATCTGATGCACAAGTACAAATCCGGTCAGCCGCCCAATATCCGCGGTCGCCGCAAAACCCCACAAGTCCACAACTAATCCAACCTGTCCCAGACACAAAGTCCCGACTACACCACCCCAGACCCCTGCTCGCGCCCGAGCAACACAGACCGCCTGACTAACAAAGAAGGAGAAAAGGATAACATGGTTTCTCCTAAGTCAAGTTCCAATAAGTAGTGTAGCAGTAAAAGGTGGCCTAACTATATGTCCATACAAGCAAGCATTTGTCCTCAAAAAAGATATAAGTAAACCACATGCCAAAATCACCAATGCCTACACCTGTCCATAATCCTCGATCCATAATAACTCCTCAGAGTAAAATCCGCACATAGCTACATAATCCTGCCCCATCGCATAAACCAGCCACATAAAGGGCTATGTGCTAACATGGCATGCTACATAATCACATAGGGTAACATTATCCTAGGTAAGCTTACACTAATCATCAACATAGATATCCAAATCATGCAAGTCCTCAGTATACATCATAAATAGTATTCTTGCAATTAACTATACAATTATCATTGCCAAGCTTACCTACCTCTCAATCACAAACCATGTACCCTAGACATGCATGCATCCTAACATAAAGAATTAGAGAACTGTCCACCGGTTCTGGGAACAAAGCACCTACCAGAAGCGCTTTCCGCAGGCAAAGCCGAAGTCAGTGAAGTGTGTAGACGCTCACAGTCCAAAATCTGCCAAAACTGCACCCACGGTACATGTCGCGCAAGCCTTGGCTCCAAACAGCTGAAAATACCCGAAAACCATTATCTCCAGTTCCAACAGGTTCTAAAACACCCGCAAACCTTCCTGGGTACAACAATAAGGTCCAAAGTTACACTTTATTCCAAAAATATCCAAGTACAAAATCAACTGAAAACAGCCCCGAAGATGTGGAATTTTCACCTGCAGAACGGACTTCGAAAAATCCAACAAAAATACTGTCGCGATCGTCGCGTCAAGCCCTTCGAAACGAGTACCTACATGTCACAATCCGAGCCCCGGAGGCCGAGTTACAAATTCCGCAACCCGGTGAGCGCGAAACTCCACAAAACACACAACTGTATCACATTGCACAGAAGAGATGGAAAAGTATACCTTCGGGCAAGTCTCAGAAAATACCCAGAAAAATACGACGAGAATCCTAGCCACGCGTAGATGCAAAAAGTGTATAAGCACGCCTCAATCCGATGCCTGAACGCGGAGATAAAAATCCGGCAAGGTGTTACTATCCAAAAGTTCTATCAGCGACAAAGGGGGTTAAAAATGTACCAGGAACCCAAAACTAAGCTCAAATCTGAGAAAAGTGGACAATACAAAAATCGTAGATCTACCTCTTGTGATTCCAACGACGTGAAAATCGTCCAAAAACACTGCCGGGGTAGCCCTGTGGACCTCTCAGACCAAAACGCGATGATAACGGGCCTCCGATGAAAGAACGTCGCTCTGCGCTACGATGCCGAAGTCGTCGATGCTGCGGCCTCCAAAAATTCCGAGCCTCCAACCCAAGATGCGCAACAAGATAAGCAACAACTTTGCTAAAGGGTCCAAGGGCAGGAGAGTTCGGGAAAAAGCCCAAACTCACAGTGGAATGGGCTATTTATAGGCTCACACCAAAAAGCCTCGGAATTGGGCTTTTGGGCCCCAAAACCGGGCACCCGGACGATTCGGGTCGCTACAGTGTTGGGCCCAGCCCAACACTGTGCGCGCCCGAATCACCCAGAGGCCGCCACGTCACCACCCGAACAGCGGACAGCCATACCGGCCACCCGCTGCTCGACGCGTGCCGTGGTGAGGTGCCGACGCGTGGCGCGCGCTCAGTCAACGCGCCGCTGCCGCGCCCACGTGCACGCTGCCAGCGCCGCCTGCGACCCTGCCAGGCACGCACCCCGAGGCAGCCTCTGCCTGCACCGTGGACCGAGCGCACGACACCGCACCAACCACATGCTGCCACGTGTCCACCCTCCGGTCCACCGTACACCAGCGGTTTTCCCATGGACCGCGCCTGCTGCACCGGCCAATCCTACGCGGCCACGTGTCCCAAGGCAACCCAATAAGAGTCCAACACATGGCACGCTCCCCCGTGCACCGTGCGCCTGCCCACGCGCCCGCGCGCCTGCCCGCGCCCCCGAGCGCCGGGGAGACACAGCTCGCCACGACGGAACTGCAAATCAGCACACAAAAGCCACTCGACCCAATCCAGCGAAAGTCTAAAGCATGTCACCCGTTCCACAGCATTATGTTGTCTGCAGCCAACATAATCACTTAGGAGAATAAACATGCTAATCACTCTTCCCGTCCCTTGAGAGAGGTATAAAACTCAATCAGGACTCTCGCTATAAATCACGACTCTCACGAAGTCAACCAAAGGTCACCATAAGCCTAGGGTTTCTAAGTCCACCATGACCTACAACCTAGGCTCTGATACCAACCTAATCTGTCACGCCCCGGGGTCGAAAACTGCGACCCGGGCTCGCCAACAGATCCGCCACCTATGCCAAACCCCGCATAGGCGAAGCGTCCTACCTGCAAGAAAAGTACTATAGCTAAAAAGATATCAGAGCTATAAATAAAAATCTGCTGTAAAACTAAAATCAATCACTGTACAACTGAAAAATAATACAACAATGTCCACCTCCCAAAATAATAATCGTACACTATCCTCAGATACAAAACTCATAGCTCAACAGGGAGGTATCTCCAATAAATACATCAGTGTACAGGCTCTCAATACAAATAAAATCCTCACTACATCAGTCTCTCAAAAGAAGAAAATAAAACAACTAATCTACTGAAGCTCTCCTCTGAAGGGGTACCGCTACTCTCCAAACACGCGTAGGGATCTAGCTCGCGACTCCCTCGCCACGATCATCAACTGCAGAATCAGCAACATCCGCTAAGACTCTGCAAAACAAAGGAGAGGAAGGAAAAAGGAGGGGGAAAACCCCCAAAGGGTGTGAGAACTACACCAAAAAAAAGGAGTTCTCAGTGGGTACCACCGCCGAACCCGACGGTCTGCCACCAGGTCCACAAAAGATAATAACTAACCAAAGCCGTAAAGACTGAAATAAGGAAGCTGGAGACTCTCAACAGCTATCATGCCTCTATCTAAAAGCCCAAGATGGGGGAACCAAAGAATGGTATGCAACCACTAGCACATGAAGTGCACAATCGACCCAATCGATAGACCAGTAATCACTGGCACTACCTGCTATGCCTGCTATGCCTGCTATGCCTGCCATGCCTGCTATGCCTACTATGCCTGCCATGCCTGCTATGCCTACTATGCCTGCCATGCCCGCCTGCCTGCTATGCCTACTATACCTGCCATGCCTGCTCTGCCTGCCATGCCTGCTATGCCTGCCATGCCTGCTATGCCTGCCTGCTATGCCTGCCATGCCTGCTATGCCTGCCTGCTATGCCTGCCATGCTCGCTATGCCTGCCTGCCTCCTACGCCTAATATACCTGCCATGCCTGCTATGCCTGCCATGCCTGCTACGCCTACTATGCCTGCCATGCCCTCAACCTAGTGCTACTAGTAAAACTGATACTGCCTGCTGTGCCTGCCAAATCGGGTATGCCAGCCTACGCATAACACCGATAGGGGATAGGAGTCTCAAGGACTCAAAGGTGCCTGCCCAATCGGGTATGCCAGCCTACGCATAACACCGATAGGGGATAGGAGTCTCAAGGACTCAAAGGTGCCTGCCCAATCGGGTATGCCAGCCTACGCATAACACCGATAGGGGATAGGAGTCTCAAAGACTCAAAGTCTGTATATCACACACTCCGGAGTGGCACTCGAGGGGAGCGACCCACACGAGTAAAGTGCCTGAGTAATAAGTATCCTGGTAGTATAAGTTAGCAGGATTGGATCACGACTCTGATCAAAGTGGGAAAAGATCCATCCACTAAAAGAAGCCCAAATCCTCTCCCCGATCTGATGCAATAACAACTGTCCGGTCAACCGCCCAAAATCCGCAGTTGCCGCAATACCCTGCCATCACAGCCTGCCCGTCCCGAATCCCAAGTATCTGACTACACTATCCCAGCCCCTGCTCTAACCTGAGCATGATATCCCCTATGTCTAGGTAACCGGAGAAAATAAAATCATGGTTTCTCCTAAGTCAATTCCAGTATGATAGTGCAGCAGAAAAAGGTGGCCTAACTATGTGACCATTCAAGCATGCAAAAGTCCTTCACATAGGGTAAGTCCCTTAGGTAAGCATTTACAATTCATCATCATGAATATATGAATGCTGCAAGTTCTCGATAATATTTAATATGAATATTAGTCTTGCAATTCCCTTTATACGATCATCCTTCTTAGCTTACCTCCCAATAACATACAATTATTGTACCTTAAACATGCGTGCATTCGAATAAAAGAATTAAAGAACCGTCCATCGGTTCTGGGAACAGAACACCCACCTGAAGTGCTAAATCCAAGGCAAACCTGGGGTTGGTGAAGAGCGTGGCCACTTGCACGCACAATCCTCTGGACCCGCATCCACAGTACCTGTTGTGCAAACCTCAGCTCCTAGCAGTGTTTCAAAACACTCGCGAACCCTCCTGGGTACAACAAAAAGGTCCAAAGTTACACTTAATGCAAAAATATCCAAGTCTAGCATCAATAGGCAACTCACTGCACACTTAGAATCTCCAACAGCACATTAATAAATTAATGCTCACCCAACCAACAATTAGCACAACCAAGCTTCTAAGCATCAACACCATACTAGACTAAACATCAGCCCTCACCAACCACATTAATACATTCATCTATTATATTCACAAATTCTACAGCACATACATCTCTCTTCACAAGAACCTCAGCACTCTGCAAGTTCCCTTTTTTTTAACAACTGCTCACAATCAATTAAAAGCTCATCTCAAAAATTACAAGGAAAACCTTCCACCATCCACCAAACCCAACAGCACACACACAACACTGCAGCTCCAACACATCTGCACACTCCAAGGTTCAAGCATAGAAATAAATAAGTGCTCTTTTATCAAATTTACATAATCCACTTACACCCTACAAACTGCCTCAACACATAAGCAGCTCCTACTATCCACAGTACATTATCATAGCTCTCACAAGGAAGCTCCAATCCACAACTAGGCCACCACTAAGGTCCCCAGCCTAATGTAAGTCTAATAGCACACTACAATCCCTTTAAAAACAACTCACTAAAAATAAAAGCCCAAACATCAAAGTTACAAAGACCCTTCCACACTCCACTGCTGCCTCAACCCACATACATCTCACAGCACCTACACGAGGAAAATCCACAAGCTCACCACATCACCATACAACATTAAGTCCACAGCATTATTCAAACTCCAGCTCCTCTGCATACACTCCACACTCTCTTAGCACACTAAGTGTTCCAATTAACACATTAATTAAATTAATGATCACTTATCCACATTAAACCATAAATCTGCTTGCAATCCACAGATTCACACCTTACACAATCACCAACATAATTCACAACACACACATACTAACCGAGCTCCACACGGCGCTTCGCCTAAACCCGCGCAACATGACGTCGTCCTGAGAAGGCAACATAAAGGACAAACCTCGTCAAAAAAAACTGTCTAAAACAGTCCAAGCGACCCCCGGGTAGCACATTGCCACGGCGTGCGCAAACAGCCCGCCGACAACAAATCCGAGCTCGCTCGCCAACCGCACGCAGCAGCCACGCGCACCGCCCCAGCCGGCCGCGCGCGCTGCCTGCGTCAGCCGCGCACAGCGCCTGCGCGGCTCACCTGCTCGCCCGCCGCGGCCCAAAGCCGCTGCTGCCGCGCGCTGAGCACCGCGCGCCAGCGCGCTGCACACTGCGCGCCTGCGCGCCGCGCGCTTGCCCGCTTGCGCGCCGCCGGCTGCGCACCGCGTGCTTGCGCGCTGCGCATCGCGCGTCTGCCCACCGCGCGCCTACGCATTGCGCGCCACTGCGCGCGCCTCCCATGCCGCCTGCTGCAAGACATCAAAGGACAGCAGTCCAAAACCCCACTCCAACCAACCAAAATCATCAACATCAATTAAAACCCAAGCTTCCATAATAAAACGAGAAGAACACATACCTCAACCCGGTTCTCGCGCGCGCCTCCGCTCGGGTCCTCGCGGCTCCAAGGAGGAAGCTCAACAACAAGCTCATCCACCCTTCTCCCTTTATTTTTTTTCCATCTAACTCCTCTTCTTCTTCATTCTTTTCTCCCTTCTCCACTTCCTCTGTTTTCTTTTGCTTCCTCTGCTTGCAGGTGGAGAGGGTGGTGGTGAGGTGGCGTGCTAATTAGGAGCTGCTAATTAAAGATGAGAGGGTGGGGTGGTTGGGAGCAATTAATGCTCTACCAAAAATATCCAACATCCACTCAAAATCCAATTAATAACACTAATTCTTTCTTTCATTTAAACCTCCCAGACCAAAACCCCAAAATGCCACAATTAATTAAATTAATTAATTAATCCATTAAATGCCCCCATCAACTCACTTTTTGCCCTCGGGGCCTCCGCACCAGTCCGGAACCTCCCGAACTCCGCTGTAAACTCAAAGTATACCTGTTCCAAGTATTTCCAAATTTTCTGCACTCCACTGGGGAGTCGAGGCTTCCCCGAAGCTAGTCCTCTAACGGCGGACAATGCCCGGAAAACCCCGAATCGACCTGGGGCTTCCGCGTTGATCCAAGTCGACCCGAACTCATCTGTAATCCAATATGGAACACGCTCGAGGCGATTATCCACACCACGCCATCTCACGAGGTTGGTGCGCTATCCGAAATCCCGGTATTCTACACTCTCCCCTCCTTAAAAAGGTTTCGTCCTCGAAACCCAAAATAAATTCAAAACTCCGTAGGGTGTCTCAACCATCATGCTCAAGAAACTATACTAATGATGAAATGTGCATACACTCGCTACTGCTAACATGCCTCAAGTACTATGCTCAAAGGAAAACTCATCTATGAACATGCTAAGGAACTCACTCATACATATCACTCAATCTCAATGACTGTCCCTCTTTGGACCAGTCAAGTTGAACCTGCGCTCATCTACTACCACTACGCCCAAACAGGACTTGGTCTTATGTAGGGTGTCCCTCAAGGACTATCTCAGTAACCACATCGCAGCCTCGTCAGGCTCGGTATCATCGTCGCATCCGGAGCGTAGCTCGCGGGGAGCGACCCCGCAAACTCAAATATCTCAAATATCACATAACTGGCATAAAATGCCAGGCTCAGCAGGCTATAATCCTCGATCAAACAGATCGGTATCACGAGCTCAAAAGCACAACTCGGTCGGTGAAAGACCCCTCGATCCATCAGATCTTGCAACTGCGCCATCAGCTCTCTCAGCCCTACAGGCGATATCCAATGAGGTGCTATCAAGGGTGGCGCGGTTCCTCGAACCACGTCAACCGCAATCTCTATCTCCCTAACCGGCGGCATCGTCAACAACTCAGGTGAAATCACACCCGGGATCTCGTGGGCAACAGAAATATCCTTGAATCCCGGTGCCGCCAAAAGCACCTCTCACACTGTCGCTAAAGCCTGTGTGCTCTAACAGTCTTAACAACCAAACTTCCTCTCGTCTGCCTCGCAGAAAATCGACGTCCTCTCACTCCTCAGCCAAAACATTCTGTGGCATTGTGCCAATCCATCTCAAGCACAGGGTCGAAATACCGAACTGCCACAATTACCAATAATCTGCCGGTACAACTCGCGGCCTCAACTGCATTGGACATGATCCACAAGCCTCCTCCACATGCACAACACTAGCAGGAACCTATACCTCTAGTGCATGTGGTAGCAAATCTGCCTCTAGTCCAAGCAGGAATGCAACATACATGCTCTAACTCCGACCGCTGTGGTGAAATCCCACCTGCGACACTCGATCCACTACCCTGGCGCCCTCCAACCTGGCGGCACTGATTCATCCGCTCAATCTGCAAGGAAAAATATAGACCAAACACAAAGGGAGCACGACCTCTGTCTCTGCTCACTTTGAGTCGACGAATAGGGTCCTCCGCAGATAACAAATCCACGCTACCGCTGCGCCACTCTGATATAGATGCTGATGCTGCCATTGGGGTCCACCCGATCTCTGGCATCTCAGGAACCCGTCATCCTGGAAAGAAAATCAGAAGTGCCACTGCCGGACGATTTGTCCTCCATACCCGGCGCCAAGCGCCAATATCCTGAACTCGCCTCTAGCGGCAGATCCCTATCCAAAGGAACTGCAGCGCCACGCTCCATACACAATGCCTATTCCAACGAGGCGTCAAAACCTATAACAGAGGGACTGAATGAACTGAAAGGTATCCTAGCGCAATCCACTCCCAGCCACGTATCCTATGTGCCTCGTCCCTCGAACCTGGAGCGCGCAGTTCAACAACTGCCAAAAACTCTCTAGCACAGGGAGGCTCTCAATTGATCACTCCATCACCACCAACCATGACTTTGCCTCCAAAGGCTCCAAACTCAATCTTACGAGTCGGGGTGGTTCATCTGCCAAATCTGGCTCAATAGATTGATCGCGTCCCCTCAGCTCACCAGCTGTCAACTATTCACCCTGCCTCGGTGCCTCGGCACTAAACATTGGCACAGAGGGGGTTACTCACTCCATCGGTGCCAACAGAACTCCCCACCCCTGAGGATACTGCAACCGGGTGGTCTCAGAAGGAAGCACTGTCGAGCTGCCCACCGCTCCAGCAACCGTGTCACCTAAAACCAGCTGCTCGCTCACTCTGCCGCTGATAGGCCTCAGACGATCCTGTCATCTGGATCCGGAACTATCTGACCTCAATCCGGGTATCCGGCCACAAAACCAACCGCTCAAGCTCAACTGCTATGACAGGAAGTACACGGGTCAAAACCCAGCGTCGGGGAGACACAGCTCGCCACGACGGAACTGCAAATCAGCACACAAAAGCCACTCGACCCAATCCAGCGAAAGTCTAAAGCATGTCACCCGTTCCACAGCATTATGTTGTCTGCAGCCAACATAATCACTTAGGAGAATAAACATGCTAATCACTCTTCCCGTCCCTTTGAGAGAGGTTATAAAACTCAATCAGGACTCTCGCTATAAATCACGACTCTCACGAAGTCAACCAAGGTCACCATAAGCCTAGGGTTTCTAAGTCCACCATGACCTACAACCTAGGCTCTGATACCAACCTAATCTGTCACGCCCCGGGGTCGAAAACTGCGACCCGGGCTCGCCAACAGAGCCGCCACCTATGCCAAACCCCGCATAGGCGAAGCGTCCTACCTGCAAGAAAAGTACTATAGCTAAAAAGATATCAGAGCTATAAATAAAAATCTGCTGTAAAACTAAAATCAATCACTGTACAACTGAAAAATATACAACAATGTCCACCTCCCAAAATAATAATCGTACACTATCCTCAGATACAAAACTCATAGCTCAACAGGGAGGTATCTCCAATAAATACATCAGTGTACAGGCTCTCAATACAAATAAAATCCTCACTACATCAGTCTCTCAAAAGAAGAAAATAAAACAACTAATCTACTGAAGCTCTCATCTGAAGGGGTACGCTACTCTCCAAACACGCGTAGGGATCTAGCTCGCGACTCCCTCGCCACGATCATCAACTGCAGAATCAGCAACATCCGCTAAGACTCTGCAAACAAAGGAGAGGAAGGAAAAAGGAGGGGGAAAACCCCAAAGGGTGTGAGAACTACACCAAAAAAAGGAGTTCTCAGTGGGTACCACCGCCGAACCCGACGGTCTGCCACCAGGTCCACAAAAGATAATAACTAACCAAAGCTGTAAAGACTGAAATAAGGAAGCTGGAGACTCTCAACAGCTATCATGCCTCTATCTAAAAGCCCAAGATGGGGGAACCAAAGAATGGTATGCAACCACTAGCACATGAAGTGCACAATCGACCCAATCGATAGACCAGTAATCACTGGCACTACCTGCTATGCCTGCTATGCCTGCTATGCCTGCCATGCCTGCTATGCCTACTATGCCTGCCATGCCTGCTATGCCTGCCATGCCTGCTATGCCTACTATGCCTGCCATGCCCGCCTGCCTGCTATGCCTACTATACCTGCCATGCCTGCTATGCCTGCCATGCCCTGCTATGCCTTGCCTGCCATGCCTGCTATGCCTACTAGGCCTGCCATGCTCCGCTATGCCTGCCTGCCTCCTACGCCTAATATACCTGCCATGGCCTGCTATGCCTGCCATGCCTGCTAACGCCTACTATGCCTGCCATGCCCTCACCTAGTGCTACTAGTAAAACTGATACTGCCGCTGTGCCTGCCAAATCGGGTATGCCAGCCTACGCATAACACGATAGGGGATAGGAGTCTCAAGGACTCAAAGGTGCCTGCCAATCGGGTATGCCACCTACGCATAACACCGATAGGGGATAGGAGTCTCAAGGACTCAAAGGTGCCTGCCCAATCGGGTATGCCAGCCTACGCATAACACCGATAGGATAGGAGTCTCAAGACTCAAAGTCTGTATATCGCACACTCCGGAGTGGCACTCGAGGGTGAGCGACCCACACGAGTAAAGTGCCTGAGTAATAAGTATCCTGGTAGTATAAGTTAGCAGGATTGGATCACGACTCTGATCAAGTGGGAAAAGATCCATCCACTAAAAGAAGCCAAATCCTCTCCCCGATCTGATGCAATAACAACTGTCCGGTCAACCGCCCAAAATCCGCAGTTTCCGCAAATACCCTGCCATCACAGCCTGCCCGGCCCGAATCCCAAGTATCTGACTACACTATCCAGCCCCTGCTCTAACCTGCAGCATATCCCCTATGGCTAGGTAACCGGAGAAAATAAAATCATGGTTTCTCCTAAGTCAATTCCAGTATGATAGGCAAGCAGAAAAAGGTGGCCTAACTATGTGACCATTCAAGCATGCAAAGTCCTTCACATAGGGTAAAGTCCTTAGGTAAGCATTTACAATTCATCATCATGTAATATGATGCTGCAAGTTCTCGATAATATTTAATATGAATATTAGTCTTGCAATTCCCTTTATACGATCATCCTTCTTAGCTTACCTCCCAATAACATACAAATTATTGTACCTTAAAAAATGCGTGCATTCGAATAAAAGAATTAAAGAACCGTCCATCGGTTCTGGGAACAGAACACCCACCTGAAGTGCTAAATCCAAGGCAAACCTGGGGTTGGTGAAGAGCGTGGCCACTTGCACGCACAATCCTCTGGACCCGCATCCACAGTACCTGTTGTGCAAACCTCAGCTCCTAGCAGTGTTTCAAAACACTCGCGAACCCCCTGGGTACAACAAAAGGTCCGAAGTTACACTTAATGCAAAAATATCCAAGTCTAGCATCAATAGGCAACTCACTGCACACTTAGAAGCTCCAACAGCACATTAATAAATTAATGCTCACCCAACCAACAATTAGCACAACCAAGCTTCTAAGCATCAACACCATACTAGACTAAACATCAGCCCTCACCAACCACATTAATACATTCATATTATATTCACAAATTCTACAGCACATACATCTCTCTTCACAAGAACCTCAGCACTCTACAAGTTCCCTTTTTTTTAACAACTGCTCACAATCAATTAAAAGCTCATCTCAAAAATTACAAGGAAAACCTTCCACCATCCACCAAACCCAACAGCACACACACAACACTGCAGCTCCAACACATCTGCACACTCCAAGGTTCAAGCATAGAAATAAATAAGTGCTCTTTTATCAAATTTACATAATCCACTTACACCCTCAAACTGCCTCAACACATAAGGAGCTCCTACTATCCACAGTACATTATCATAGCTCTCACAAGGAAGCTCCAATCCACAACTAGGCCACCATTAAGGTCCCTAGCCTAATGTAAGTCTAATAGCACACTACAATCCCTTTAAAAACAACTCACTAAAAATAAAAGCCCAAACATCAAAGTTACAAAGACCCTTCCACACTCCACTGCTGCCTCAACCCACATACATCTCACAGCACCTACACGAGGAAAATCCACAAGCTCACCACATCACCATACAACATTAAGTCCACAGCATTATTCAAACTCCAGCTCCTCTACATACACTCCACACTCTCTTAGCACACTAAGTGTTCCAATTAACACATTAATTAAATTAATGATCACTTATCCACATTAAACCATAAATCTGCTTGCACTCCACAGATTCACACCTTACACAATCACCAACATAATTCACAACACACACATACTAACCGAGCTCCACACGACGCTTCGCCTAAACCCGCGCAAATGACGTCGTCCTGAGAAGGCAACATAAAGGACAAACCTCGTCAAAAAAACTGTCTAAAACAGTCCAAGCGACCCCCGGGTAACACATTGCCACGGCGTGCGCAAACAGCCCGCCGACAACAAATCCGAGCTCGCTCGCCGACCGCACGCAGCAGCCACGCGCGCCGCCCCAGCCGGCCGCGCGCGCTGCCTGCGTCAGCCGCGCACAGCGCCTGCGCGGCTCACCTGCTCGCCCGCCGCGGCCCAAAGCCGCTGCTGCCGCGCGCTAAGCACCGCGCGCCAGCGCGCTGCACACTGCGTGCCTGCGCGCTGCGCACTGCGCGCCTGCGCGCCGCGCGCTTGCCCGCTTGCGCGCCGCGCGCTGCGCACCGCGTGCTTGCGCGCTGCGCATCGCGCGTCTGCCCACCGCGCGCCTGCGCATTGCGCGCCACTGCGCGCGCGCCTCCCATGCCGCCTGCTGCAAGACATCAAAGGACAGCAGTCCAAAACCCCACTCCAACCGACCAAAATCATCAACATCAATTAAAACCCAAGCTTCCACAATAAAACGAGAAGAACACATACCTCAACCCGGTTCTCGCGCGCGCCTCCGCTCGGGTCCTCGCGGCTCCAAGGAGGAAGCTCAACAACAAGCTCATCCACCCTTCTCCCTTTATTTTTTTCCATCTAACTCCTCTTCTTCTTCATTCTTTTCTCCCTTCCCCACTTCCTCTGTTTTCTTTTGCTTCCTCTGCTTGCAGGTGGAGAGGGTGGTGGTGGGGTGGCGTGCTAATTAGGAGCTGCTAATTAAAGAGGAGAGGGTGGGGTGGTTGGGAGCAATTAATGCTCTACCAAAAATATCCAACATCCACTCAAAATCCAATTAATACACTAATTCTTTCTTTCATTTAAACCTCCCAGACCAAAACCCCAAAATGCCACAATTAATTAAATTAATTAATTAATCCATTAAATGCCCCATCAACTCACTTTTTGCCCTCGGGGCCTCCGCACCAGTCCGGAACCTCCCGAACTCCGCTGTAAACTGAAAATACACATGCTCCAAGTTTTTCCAAATTTTCTGCACTCCACCTGGGGAGTCGTGGCTTCCCCCAAAGCCATTCCCTAACGGCGGACATGCCCGGAAAACCCCTTCGACCTGGGCTTCTGCGTTGATCCAATTCGACCCAACTCATCTGTATCCAATGGGAACACGCTCGAGGCTATTACCCATACACGCCATCTCACGAGGTCGGTGCGCTAATCCGAAAAATCCCCGGTATTCTACACACGTTTACCAAATTTCAATTCTAAAATTGCCAAAAGGCATCCAGAAAGTCTTCTTTTGTTGCCAATTCGCGCTGAGTCCCAATTTAATATCTGTTTCGCGCGAAACCACTTCTACACACCGCAGGTCAACCGATTATCCAAATAATCCATTTAGCACCCAGAGTCCATCACTTATGCCCAATTGGTGCACCAACACCGCCGAACACGCCACACAGGCCTCCAGAAGCTGCTGGTCAAGTAGAAGCTCTGCAGAGATCCGGAGTCACCACAAGGGAATAGCATGCTCTAACAATCATAATGATCAAGATATTTGTCTTTCTTCTTTTATCATCATGAGGACACTTGCATGCTTGTATGGACATCTGGTTAGGACCCTTTTCTGTTACACTATCATTGGAATTTCACTTAGGAGAAACCATGTTGGCACCTTTTCTCCTGTATTGGAATACATGTGGTATTGCTTCGGGTTGAGCAGGGTGTAGGATAGTGTAGCCCGGGTTTATTGAGTGGATTTTGCATACCAGATTGTGGTGTGTGGTTATTGCGCGCGACCGCGGACATTGGGCGGTTGACCGGATGTTTACTTGTGTATCAGATTGGGGATAGGATCCCTATAGTGTGATGGAGTTTCCCACTTATTGAGTATTATTGCATTAGATTGGGGGATCGGGTTTTCTTTATGGATGGGTTTTCCCACGTGATCATAGTCGTGCTCCAGTCCAACTATATCTTGATACTTGTGACAGAGGTACTTTACTCGTGGGGTCGCTCCCCTCGAGTGCCACCTCCGGAGGTAGCTTTTGACCGAGCATGTGTGCCGGTCTGATACTTATGTTGGGGTGCTAGCCATGTGTGCCGATCCCGCGGATATCAAGCCATGTGTGCAGATTCCGCTACTG
>JAQNDB010003621.1:0-28317 GCA_029204045.2 Tillandsia leiboldiana
CCGTTCCCATTTACACTCCGTATGGGCAACGGTTGTAGTTTGCCTGCCGTCGCTGGTGTTCCGCCTTCACCTGTTGGCACACCAAACATCGTGCCACGAACTTGCCACATCGTGTTACGGAATTGAGTTGGCGTAGTTTCGTGAAAGTTTCAAGTCTTGAAGATTGAAGGTGAAGAAAGTTGGATCATTTAACTCAATCTCAAGAAAGAAGAATTCAAAAGGATCAGGTATGTTTAACTAAAGATTTTGTGTGATCCGAATACTTCTTGTAGTGTAGAAACACTTGGAAGAATCTTTCATTGCATAAAAATCAAAAACTGGACTTTGTACGGCATTTTGTGTTGGCACATTTCATGAGTTTGAGTCGGAGTCTTAAAGGGAACAAATTGTCAAATCGGCTTTCGAAGACTCATTGAAGATTCAACATGAGCTCAAGATAACACTCAGGTATGGTTAATTAAACCATGGTGATTTAAGTTCATTTATAACCATTGGAATCAGGAACTTAGTGAAAACCGGTTTAGACTTGGTTTTAGGAACTTGGATTTAACTTACAATCTTTTTAAGTTTGGTTTCCGGTACTTGGTTTGATTTGGATAAAGCTTATCTTGGAAAAATCAGTTTTTACATTACGTACCGGAACCACACTTGAAGTTCCTCTAACCCGACACAGAATTTTCTGTAAATTGCACTGCGTACCGGAACACGGACTCGCGTACCGGAACACATAGAAAAATCTGTGGTTTGCACCATTGCGTACCGGAACGTGATATTTGGTACCGGTACACAATGCCCCATCGGGATAAATTTCCTAAACCGACTTTTATCTTTTTCCAAGGGTTATAAATAGATACTTAGGGTTTCTAAACGGGGTGACCAATACGAATCAATTCAGAAACACTCGTGAGCAACCCTAGAGGCTGGTTTTTACCGTTCTTCTCTTTCGCCTCTTTTAGGTCAATTCGACGGTTCTTCCAAGATCTATCTTTTGTCGAATTGATCTAGTCTTTGCTTAGAGATTTCTTCTACGGTTCCTTCATGATAATCTAAGCAAAGGATCACCATCGAAGCCTATATTCTATATCGGCTATTTGCGTCGTGGATTCGACGTGACATCGTGGATTCGATGTGTTGAAGGCGTTTCGTGGATTCGAAACGTGTGCTCGTGGATTCGAGTGGCGTTCGTGGATTCGAACGTGTGCAGTGGACGTGCAAATCGGTGGAGCGCGAGGTCCGAAGAAATTGAAGGAGGGGTTGACACCTTGTTATTCTTCTTTTCTTAGAGGATTGTTATTGCGTGGACATCCAACCGTTCAGCGCAAGGTCCGAAGAAGCTGAAGGAGGGGTTGAGTCCGTGGAGTCGGTAATCACCTTGTTATTCTTCTATTCTTAGTGGATTGTTATTGCGTGTTGGTCCCGTGGTTTTTCTCCTGGATTGGAGTTTCCACGTAAATCTCGGTGTGCTGTTTTTATTTTCCGCATTGGTTTTTATTTTGCACTGAGATTGAGTTTTTAAGTATTACACCTATTCACCCCCCCTCTAGTTGTTTGATAGTACCTATTTAGATCCTTTGGATTAATAACTCTACAATTGGTATCAGAGCGGGTTTTAGGTTTATCTATCATGATGGGTGAAAGTGGTAATATTTATAGACCTCCTCTTTTTGATGGGACTAATTATGCTTATTGGAAAGTGCGGATGAGAGCTTTTCTCATCGCAATTGATGAGCGAGTATGGCAATCCGTGGAATGCGGTTGGGTGCATCCTGTTGAGGAAGTAGGAAATTCTACTACCCCAAAACCTCGCTCTAGATGGTCCAAAGAGGAATTTGAAAGATCTTCTTACAATGGGAAGGTATGAACGCTTTATTTAATTCTCTTTCCTCGACTGAATTTACAAGAATTTCCGCGTGTGAAAC
Organism: Tillandsia leiboldiana; assembly: GCA_029204045.2. Taxonomy (NCBI): domain Eukaryota; kingdom Viridiplantae; phylum Streptophyta; class Magnoliopsida; order Poales; family Bromeliaceae; genus Tillandsia; species Tillandsia leiboldiana. The sequence continues at coordinate 1,920 of JAQNDB010003621.1, forward strand.
CGCGAAGGAAATTTGGGATATTCTCAAAATTACACATGAGGGTACTAATCTTGTAAAAATTCAAAAGCTCCAGATGCTTACAAGTCAATTTGACTCTATTCATATGGAAGAGCATGAATTGTTTACAGATTATTACACTAGACTTCAAGATGTAATAATACATGTGCTAATTTAGGAGAAAAGATCCCGGAGTCGAAAATTGTAAGAAAGATACTTCGGACTCTTCCGGAACGGTTTAGGGCAAAGGTTACCGCCATTGAAACCGTTAGTCATCCGGATGAGATGAGTGTAGAGGAATTAGTAGGTGCTTTGCAAACTTATGAAATGACTTTTCCTACTAATCAAGTTTCTTCCAAGTCTTCTTCTAAGCTTACAGGTATTGCATTCAAATCCACAAAGAAAGAAGATAGCGAATCAAGTTCCGACGATGAAATCTCTTTTGCCGATTTTGAAGAACAATTGGCGCGGATCACAAAGAAATTTCGTCGGAAATTTTGGAAGAATCGAACCGATGGATCTTCATCCACGAAACCATCTAAAGGATCATCGGGTTCTAAATCCTCTAACCTCAAATTCCTTGCAAAACCTTCTAAGGAAAAAGATGAATTCGAAGGGGAAATCCGATGTTATAGATGCAAAGGCTACGGCCATATTTCAACGGATTGTCCTACTCCGAAATTATATAAAAAGAAGGCTTTGCAAGCGAAAACTTGGGACGATTCTACTTCTAATGAATCGACCTCAAGTAAAGAGGAAAAAGTCGTTGCTTACATGCCTCTCATTTTCCCTCTTCTAATAATTGTTTATCATCATTAGTCACTGACTCTACTCCTTTGATTTTGTATGAAACATCAACAACCGGCGGAGAGTCATCAAGTGAGGGGGAGTCGGACGAAGAAGAACTCGTTGAGGCATATCAACAACTTCTTGCGGAATCTAAGAAGATGGCCAACATATCAAGAAGTTGAGGAAGCAACGACTTGAAAATCAAGACGAGAATCATGCTTTAAAGATCAAACTTCATGATCTCGAGGAGGAACGAGAGCTTTTATTGAATAATAATAAAATCCTCCAAGAAAAGATAAATCAATCGGAAACGGTCGTTAATTCCATATTAACAAGATTGATTTTCTAGAAAAACAGTTTGAGGAAATTCATGTCACCAACCAAGCATTGACCAAGCAAGTTCATCAACTTAAATCCGACATACAAAGGATTTCAACCGGTTCCAAGAAACTTGATTGTATGTCCGGATTAGGTCAAACAAGCAAGGTTGGTTTGGGATTTAAAAAGAACCAAACTGTGAAGGCTTCAAGTTCCACAACTAAATTGAAAGGAAGAACTTGTCACCTATGTGGACTTGAAGGACATTTGGTGAAGAATTGCCCGAAAAAGAGAAAGAAGAATTCTTCGGCAACTTCATCTACGGAGCGAACTCAACGGAATCAAAAGACACATCAAGTCAAAGGAGTTCACTCAACCCACCAAAGGTCCGAGCCACAACATCAATCATACAAGTGGATCACTGCGAGGCAAAGACCTAAGGTGGACCAACAGTCAAAGCGGACAACCCCCGGCCACAACGAATCAAGACAACCCAAAATCCAGCGATTTTGGATTCGGAAAGGTGATATCTTTCCTTGTCTTAAGTTCTAATTAGCTTATGACTGTATGTAATGCTTTGATTGGTTTTCCCTTCATATTTTTCTGAATCTTTGCATTACATGTTTTCAATGCTCTTCGTTTTTTATGTTTTGTTTTTTAAACAAAAGGTTTTTTAACGAACAAGTGCATTGAATAAAAAGGGTTTTCACTTTCAATCACTCCAATTTAATTTTATTTGGATTATCAACTTTACTCCATAATCATAATCTTGAAGATACTTCATTATAGGAGTTTTTGATATTATAAGCATCAAATTTTAGAAATCATGTGTGATCTTTAGATGCTTAATCTATCTCGGTTGTGTGAATTCATTGTGATAAACGTGAGACAACCGATAGACTAAAATTTGGGATTTAATTCTTTCACGTAAGAGATTGCATTCTTACAAGAGTAAATAAATGAATTTTTAAAAGATGTGGAAAGAGTTACATCCGAAAGGAGTGTGAAAAACTACCACCACATGCTGGAAAGATGCTGCCACCCCGGTCGTCCGGTTTGTGTGTGAAGCTACCACATGTTATGGATGCTTGATAGTATTTATGAGAAAATCTTAGTTGAAGCCCAATTTGGAGATTTATATGCAAAACTCTTATATTTGAACAATCTCCTGGTTGGTATAATGGTGGGATAGTTGAAGATGCTCAAAGAGCCACCCTTAGGAATTTTAGTGATTATCTCATTTTGAAAGGGTAAAATTCAAGTTTGAGTGTCGTTTTGGACAAATCTCCGTAAGTCATCTTTGTAAATCCGTTACATTCTTGATAGACTTTGGATCTCAAGATTATTTTTGTATGACTTGTGTTTGATGAAATATAACATGAAAACGGTTTATAATGTTTTACCTTTATTTTTCATGATTTTGGAGTAAATCTTTTAATTTTTGTGAAATTATTGGATTGAATGACATCTTTGTGAATTCATTGTTTTTCAAGCACTTAAATGAATTTCTTGATGGTATACAATCGGTATTTGAAAAGATTTCAAAATTTGGATTTGTTTCAAGAAGTGTTTGCTTTTTGGCTCTGTTGTTCCGGTACCGCAGTCCTTTTTAGTACCTGAAAATTCAATCCGGATTAGAAAATCCAATCCGGATCCCGAATGTGATGTTTTCTGGTTTTTCACTTGCGTACCGGTACTACATTTTTAGTACCCGGAAACTACATGCGGATCCGGATCCCCCTGCCTGACAATCCGGATCCCGAACGATGGTTTTGTCGGCTTTTACACTGCGTACCGGTACGCGGCTTCTGGTACCGGTACGCGATCTGGGATTCCTTATATTCCGAGACTACAATGTTTTATTTCATCTCTCCCACTTCAAAACCCTTCCTTTCTCTCTCTAAAACATCTCTAAGGGGTTTTTCATCAAGATCAAGTGATTTATTGCTTTGATTTGTAAGGTTCTTCATTAATCTTGCTTACTTTTGTTTCAAAACCCTAGTTTTTAGGTTTTGATGTTTTATTTGGGATTTTTGAGTTGATCCTTACTCTAAATGAAATCTCTTGCTTAAATCACTCTTAATTCATGTTTAGAACATATATGGTTGCTTTCTATCTAATTAGATTCATGTTTCCATGCTTATTTGATTGAATCTAACTTTTTCATATGTTCTTAGCATAAAAGAAATTGAGAATTAGGGCTTTTAATGTAAATGATTTTAAATGATGAAACATCAATTGTGACTTGTTTAGAATGTTTCTTGGACATGTTTAAGCCTTCCTATACGATCAAATCATAGTGCATTGTGTTCTTTGTAGGAAATGGCATTTTCATGGCTTCTTGCATTAGTGGTTTTGATGGCCACTGGAAGTGGACGTGGTCGCGGTTCAGGAAAGAAAAAGGCTACCAAGCGATCACGCAACGAGGATTCAACTAGCTCAGATTCTGAACATTCCTCAGAATATGAAGAGGAATCAGTTCAAGGAAAGGGGAAAGCACCTTTGGCTTCAAGGAAAAAGAAGGGTGCGGATTCTCCTCCGCGTAGAAGTACCGGTGGACCGGTAATACGCGAGCGCTCTCAACGGAGATCAAATGTTGATGAAAGTGAACCGCATGTGAGTGCAAAACGCTGTGCCAGATTTGCGAACCGCACATGCATTGGAGAGCGACACGTGAACGTTAACGAGCTATGTCGTGTGAGGTGCCAGACTTTGCAAGGCTTTTGGAACGAAGCCATATTCGGCCACTTGGCAGAGTTCAACCTAAGATGGGCTTTTGTGTGGAGATCATCAGGGAGTTTTACATGCGAGGGAACATACTTCAAAAAGACCATGAAACCGGAGCTTTCGTCTTTGAAACAACAGTTAGAGACGTCAAGTTTGACATTACTCCAGCAGTAATTGGTGCAAACCTTGGATTAGCTGTTGACACTTCTGGTCTTTATTACACTGAGGGTAATTTCCAACATGATACCCATTGGGATATGGTTGTGGACTCTATTTGCAAGACAGGGACGCACACGAACAGATCATATGTTGAATCAAAGGACCTAAAACCAGAGTATCATATTTTGTCCTTAATTGTATGCTACAACCTATTGCCCACACTGGGACCAAAAGGATTCGATGGGATCGATTGTTACTTCTCTTTTTCCTCGGTCACCCGGAAAGTGCAAATGGAATTAACACAAACATTCCATTTCTCATTTGCAGCAAATGGTACATGTCATTGAAGGATCAAGGCAACGTGACCTTCTACCGTATCCAATCTTGATTACTAGTATTCTGGAAGATCACGAAGTTGACATTTCTTGTGCCAAATATGATTATGGCTTGGGGGCAATTGATGGAATCACATTAGCCAAGTCAATCAGCACTTGAAGACATTTGGGCATACAAAAGCCTATGCAAGTGAAGCGACAGTGAGTGCACCACCTCGTCAAGATTCTCCTGAACCAGATGAGGTCATAACTCTTCAAACCTTGCATCGGGATGTTCGTTCATTAAAGCAAAGGATGGAGCAAAGGATGGAGCAAGGCTTCAAGAAACTTGAGGATGGTTTAAAGAAAATCTTCGATATCCTTGGGTGCAAACATGATGATGTGGTCACTGGAGCAACTGCACCGAGTACATCGCATGGACCAACATCACATGATGATGATGATGATGATTCAAATGAGGATGAGTGATCTCTTTTCCTTCTTGTTTTTGGTTTTCAGTTTCCTTTCACGTTGTGATGAACAAGAACTCTAATCGTCTTGTAACTAAGAACTTATCCTCCTAGTATTTTTACTTTTTGTTTATATTAACTGTTTGACAATTTGTGACAAAAAGGGGGAGAACGGAAATAACGGAAATGATGGATATATCATAAAAAGGGGGAGACAGAAAATAATGATTGCATCACAAAGGGGGAGAACATGGATGGCCAGGGGGAGAACATGGATGGCTCTTGGATGCTCAAGATAGGGGGGAGATAAAGAACAGATTGAAAGAGCCACAAAACAAAAGCTGGAAAAACAAAAGAACCAAATGGAAGACGAATCAAATGTAGGATTTTAACTTCTAACGACTAACGTTTGATTTTGTTTGGAGTTTTGTTTTGCAGGAATTACATCACTTTAAGACTCCAAGTCCTAAGTCATAGAGTATGTTCTAGGACTGTTTGGTTCAAATGTAATTTTGTATTTATTGGATCTTTCACGCAAAGAAAATCAATGTTTTGGTGATGACATTGAATTTCGATTTTTTGGTTTAAGATGAGTGACTTGAGCGCTTTTATGTATTTTTGGGTTTTGTCACGAAATTGCCAAAGGGGGAGATTGTTACGGCATTTTGTGTTGGCACATTTCGTGAGTTTGAGTCGGAGTCTTAAAGGGAACAAATTGTCAAATCGGCTTTCGAAGACTCATTGAAGATTCAACATGAGCTCAAGATAACACTCAGGTATGGTTAATTAAACCATGGTGATTTAAGTTCATTTATAACCATTGGAATCAGGAACTTAGTGAAGACCGGTTTAGACTTGGTTTTAGGAACTTGGATTTAACTTACAATCTATTTTAAGTTTGGTTTCCGGTACTTGGTTTGATTTGGATAAAGCTTATCTTGGAAAATTCAGTTTTTACATTACGTACCGGAACCACACTTGAAGTTCCTCTAACCCGACACAGAATTTTCTGTAAATTGCACTGTGTACCGGAACACGGACTCGCGTACCGGAACACAATAGAAAAATCTGTGGTTTGCACCATTGCGTACCGGAACGTGATATTTGGTACCGGTACACAATGCCCCATCAGGATAAATTTCCTAAACCGACTTTTATCTTTTTCCAAGGGTTATAAATAGATACTTAGGGTTTCTAAACGGGTGTGACCAATACGAATCAATTCAGAAACACTCGTGAGCAACCCTAGAGGCTGGTTTTTACCGTTCTTCTCTTTCGCCTCTATTAGGTCAATTCGACGGTTCTTCCATGATCTATCTTTCGTCGAATTGATCTAGTCTTTGCTTAGAGATTTCTTCTACGGTTCCTTCATGATAATCTAAGCAAAGGATCACCATCGAAGCCTATATTCTATATCGGCTATTTGCGTCGTGGATTCGGCGTGACATCGTGGATTCGATGTGTTGAAGGCGTTTCGTGGATTCGAAATGTGTGCTCGTGGATTCGAGTGGCGTTCGTGGATTCGAACGCGTGCAGTGGACGTGCAATCGGTGGAGCGCGAGGTCCGAAGAAATTGAAGGAGGGGTTGACACCTTGTTATTCTTCTTTTCTTAGAGGATTGTTATTGCGTGGACATCCAACCGTTCAGCGCAAGGTCCGAAGAAGCTGAAGGAGGGGTTGAGTCCGTGGAGTCGGTAATCACCTTGTTATTCTTCTATTCTTAGTGGATTGTTATTGCGTGTTGGTCCCGTGGTTTTTCTCCTGGATTGGAGTTTCCACGTAAATCTCGGTGTGCTGTTTTTATTTTCCGCATTGGTTTTTATTTTGCACTGAGATTGAGTTTTTAAGTATTACACCTATTCACCCCCCCCTCTAGTTGTTTGATAGTACCTATTTAGATCCTTTGGGATTAATAACTCTACAGACTTGGGACATGTTCAGGATCCGGATCAGGTTGTTCAATCCGGATCCCGAAGGTGGTTCGTTCATACACCAGTTCAATCCGGATCGTAGCCTCTCTTGATCCGGATCCCGAACACTGAGTTTACCATTTTCCTTGAACGATCCGGATCAGGCTTCGCAATCCGGATCCCGAACGTTGATGTTTGGTGAACTGTATGAACGATCTGGATCAAGCACTTCGATCCGGATCCCGAACCTTCGTTTTTCTGGAACTACCTGACTCGTTACGATGATCCGGATCACAGCTAATCCGATCCGGATCGCCGTCCGTAAAATTTCCAGAAATGGTAGGTTTTTGATTCTTATCTCCTTCCTAGGGTTTCTAACCTATAAATAGACCCTATGACTCCTTTTCTAGGGTTAAGGAAAATAGCCGTCATATTCATATCTGTTACGGCATTTTGGTATTGGCATATTTCGTGAGTCATGTCAGTGAGTTGAGTCGGAGTCTTAAAGGGATCAAATTGTCAATCAGCAATCAAAGACTTAGAAAAGATTCAACAAGAGCTCAAGTTGACACTCAGTGTCTTGAATCTTGAAGATTGAAGTTGAAGAATTGTGGATCAGTTACATCAATCTCAAGAAGAAAGTATTCAAGAGGATCAGGTATGTTTAACTAAATAATTGTGGTGATCCGAATACTTTCTTATAGTGTAGAAACACTTGGATGAATGTTTAATTGCATAATAATCAGAGCCAACGATCCGGATCCCGAAGGTTGTTGCTTCATACAAGACTTAGATCCGGATCCTTGCAATTTCCGATCCGGATCCCGAATGTTAAGTTTTCTGATTTGTATGAACGATCCGGATCGGGCCTTGCAATCCGGATCCCGAACCCTTGGTTTTCTGGAATTGTCAATCTCGTTACGACGATCCAGATCGCAATAAATCTGATCCGGATCGCCGTCCTGAAAATTTCCAGATAAGGTATGTTTTTGATTCTTATCTCTTTCCAAAGGTTTCTAAACTATAAATAGACACTTAGGGTTTCTCAAAAACGTGAGAGCTACGGCCGATCAATTTATAAAACACTTGAGAGCAACCCTAGAGGCTAGGTTTTCATCGTTCTTCTTTATAGCCTCTTTTAGGTCAATTCGACGGTTCTTCCAAGATCTATCTTTTGTCGAATTGATCTAATCTTTGCTTAGAGATTTTTCCCATGGATCTTCATTGATAATCTAAGCAAAGGATCACCATCGAAGTCAATATTCTTATCGACTGAGTTTGCGTCGTGGATTCGACGTGGCATCGTGGATTCGGTGTGCTAAAGGCGTTTCGTGGATTCAAAACGTGTGCTCGTGGATTCGAGTGGCGTTCGTGGATTCGAACGTGTGCAGTGGGCGTGCAAAATCGGTGGAGCGTGAGGTCCAAGAAATTGAAGGAGGGGTTAAATCTGTGGAGACGGTAATCACCTTGTTATTCTTCTTTTCTTAGGGATTGTTATTGCGCGGATATCCAACCGGTCAGCGCAAGGTCCGAAGAAGCTGAAGGAGGGGTTGAGTCCGTGGAGTCGGTAATCACCTTGTTATTCTTCTATTCTTAGTGGATTGTTATTGCGTGTTGGTCCCGTGGTTTTTCTCCTGGATTGGAGTTTCCACGTATATCTCGGTGTGCTGTTTTTATTTTCCGCATTGGTTTTTATTTTGCACTGAGATTGAGTTTTTAAGTATTACACCTATTCACCCCCCCTCTAGTTGTTTGATAGTACCTATTTAGATCCTTGTGGATCCTATAAAAACCTACAATTGGTATCAGAGCGGGTTTTAGGTTTATCTATCATGTTGGGTGAAAGTGGTAATATTTATAGACCTCCTCTTTTTGATGGGACTAATTATGCTTATTGGAAAGTGCGGATGAGAGCTTTTCTCATCTCAATTGATGAGCGTGTTTGGCAAACCGTGGAACACGGTTGGGTGCATCCTGTTGAGGAAGTAGGAAATTCTACTACCCCAAAACCTCGCTCTAGATGGTCCAAAGAGGATTTTGAAAGATCTTCTTACAATGGGAAAGGTATGAACGCTTTATTTAATTCTCTTTCCTCGACTGAGTTCACACGAATTTCCGCGTGTGAAACCGCAAAGGAAATTTGGGATATTCTCAAAATTACACATGAGGGTACTAATCTTGTAAAAATTCAAAAGCTCCAGATGCTTACAAGTCAATTTGACTCTATTCATATGGAAGAGCATGAATTGTTTACAGATTATTACACAAGACTTCAAGATATAATCAACACTTGTGCTTATTTAGGAGAAAAGATCCCGGAGTCGAAAATTGTAAGAAAGATACTTCGGACTCTTCCGGAACGGTTTAGGGCAAAGGTTACCGCCATTGAAACCGTTAGTCATCCGGATGAGATGAGAGTAGAGGAATTAGTAGGTGCTTTGCAAACTTATGAAATGACTTTTTCTACTAATCAAGTTTCTTCCAAGTCTTCTTCTAAGCTTACAGGTATTGCATTCAAATCCACAAAGGAAGAAGATAGCGAATCAAGTTCCGACGATGAAATCTCTTTTGCCGATTTTGAAGAACAATTGGCGCGGATCACAAAGAAATTTCGTCGGAAATTTTGGAAGAATCGAACCGATGGATCTTCATCCACGAAACCATCTAAAGGATCATCGGGTTCTAAATCCTCTTACCTCAAAGGCATTGCAAAACCTTCTAAAGAAAAAGAAAAAGATGATTTCGAAGGGGAAATCCAATGCTATCGATGCAAAGGCTACGGCCATTTTTCAACGGAATGTCCTTCTCCGAAATCATATAAAAAGAAGGCTTTGCAAGCAAAAACTTGGGACGATTCTACTTCTAATGAATCGACCTCAAGTAAAGTGGAAAAAGTCGTTGCCTTACATGCTTCTCAAATTCCCTCTTCTAATGTTTGTTTATCATCTTTAATCACTGACTCTATTCCTTTGTTTTTGCATGAAACATCAACATCCAACGGAGAGTCATCAAGTGAGGGGGAGTCGGACGAGGAAGAACTCGTTGAGGCATATCAACAACTTCTTGCGGAATCTAAGAAGATGGCCAAGCATATCAAGAAGTTGAGGAAGCAACGACTTGAGAATCAAGACGAGAATCATGCTTTAAAGATAAAACTTCATGATCTCGAGGAGGAACAAGGACGTTTATTGAATAACAATAAAATCCTCCAAGAAAAGCTAAACCAATCGGAGACAAACGCTAAATCATATACGGACAAGATTGGTTTTCTAGAAAAACAGTTTGAGGAGATTCATGTCACCAACCAAGCTTTGACCAAGCAAGTTCATGAACTTAAATCCGACATACAAAGGCTTTCAACTGGTTCCAAGAAACTTGATTGTATGTCCGGATTAGGTCAATCAAGCAAGGTTGGTTTGGGATTTAAAAAGAACCAAACTGTGAAGGCTTCAAGTTCCACAACTAAATTGAAAGGAAGAACGTGTCACTTATGTGGACTTGAAGGACATTTGGTGAAGGATTGCCCGAAAAAGAGAAAGAAAAATCCTTCGGCAACTTCATCTACGGAGCGGACTCAACGGACTCAAAAGACACATCAAGTCAAAAGAGTTCACTCAATCCACCAAAGGTCCGAGCCACATCATCATTCATACAAGTGGATCACTGCGAGGCAAAGACCTAAGGTGGATCAACAGTCAAAGCGGACAACCCCCGGCCACAACGAATCAAGACAACCCAAAATCCAGCGATTTTGGATTCGGAAAGGTGATATCTTTCCTTGTCTTAAGTTCTAATTAGCTTATGACTGTATGTAATGCTTTGATCGGTTTTTCTTTCATATTGTTCTTGATCTTTGCATTACATGTTTTCAATGCTCTTCGTTTTTATGTTTTGTTTTTAAACAAAAGGTTTTTAATGAACAAGTGCATTGAATAAAAAGGGTTTCACTTTTATTCACTCCAATTTAATTTTATTTGGATTATCAACTTTACTCCTTAATCATAATCTTGAAGATACTTCATTATAGGAGTTTTTGATATTATAAGCATCAAATTTTAGAAATCATGTGTGATCTTTAGATGCTTAATCTATCTCGGTTGTGTGAATTCATTGTGATAAACGTGAGACAACCGATTGATTAAAATTTGGGATTTAATTCTTTCACATAAGAGATTGCATTCTTACAAGGGTATTGAAATGATTTGCAAAAGATGTGGAAAGAGTTACATCCGAAAGGAGTGTGAAAACTACCACCACATGCTGGAAAGAGCTGCCACCCCGGTCGTCCGGTTTGTGTGTGAAGCTACCACATGTTATGGATGCTTGATAGTATTTTATGAGAAAATCTTTAGTTGAAGCATTTGGAGATTTATATGCAAAACTCTTATATTTTGAACAATCTCCTGGTTGGTATAAGGTGGGATAGTTGAAAGATGCTCAAAGAGCCACCCTTAGGTATTTTAGTGATTATCTCAATTTGAAAGGGTAGAATTCAAGATTGATGTCGTTTGGAAATCTCCGTATGTCATCTTTGTAAATCCGTTACATCTTGATAGACTTTGGATCTCAAGATTATTTTTGATGACTTGTGTTTGATGAATATAACATGAAAAACGGTTTATAATGTTTTACCTTTATTTTTCATGATTTTGGAGTAAATCTTTTTAATTTTATGAAATTAATTGGATTGAATGACATCTGTGTGAATTCACTGTTTAAAGCACTTAAATTGATTTCTTGATGGAATACAAATCGGTATTTGAAAAGATTCTAAAATCTGGATTTGTTTCAAGAAATTATTTGATTTTTGCTTTCTAGTACAGGTACGGAATCTGCATTTTTGTTATATACCAGAACTGAGCTTTTATCTCTCTTTCTCTATGAACTATTATTGTTAGTGATTTCCTTTTGTCTAGTATGTTCACTGTTTGACAATTTGTGACAAAAAGGGGGAGAAGAGAAATGACGGAGATGAGATCATCAAGAGAGGACAAACGAAACGAAAATGGAAAAATGGGGGAGAACGGAAAATGATGATCGTACCACAAAGGGGGAGAACATAGATGCTCAAGAACATGGAGAACATGTTAGAGATGCTCAAGATAGGGGGAGACAAAGAAAAATTGAAAGAGCCGAAAAACAAAAGAACCAAAAGGAAGACGGATCAAATGCAGGATTCTAATTTCTAACGACTAACGTTTGATTTCATTTGGAGTTTTGTTTTGCAGGAATTACATCACTTTAAGACTCCAAGTCCTAAGTCATAGAGTATGTTCTAGGACTGTTTGGTTCAAATGTAATTTTGTATTTATTGGATCTTTCACGCAAAGAAAATCAATGTTTTGGTGATGACATTGAGTTTCGACTTTTTGGTTTAAGATGAGTGTCTTGAGCGTTTTTATGTATTTTTGGGTTTTGTCACGAAATTGCCAAATGGGGAGATTGTTACGGCATTTTGGTATTGGCATATTTCGTGAGTCATGTCAGTGAGTTGAGTCGGAGTCTTAAAGGGATCAAATTGTCAATCAGCAATCAAAGACTTAGAAAAGATTCAACAAGAGCTCAAGTTGACACTCAGTGTCTTGAATCTTGAAGATTGAAGTTGAAGAATTGTGGATCAGTTACATCAATCTCAAGAAGAAAGTATTCAAGAGGATCAGGTATGTTTAACTAAATAATTGTGGTGATCCGAATACTTTCTTATAGTGTAGAAACACTTGGATGAACGTTTAATTGCATAATAATCAAAAACTGGTGTTCGGACTTGTTCAGGATCCGGATCAGAGCCAACGATCCGGATCCCGAAGGTTGTTGCTTCATACAAGACTTCGATCCGGATCCTTGCAATTTCCGATCCGGATCCCGAATGTTAAGTTTTCTGATTTGTATGAACGATCCGGATCGGGCCTTGCAATCCGGATCCCGAACCCTTGGTTTTCTGGAATTGTCAATCTCGTTACGACGATCCGGATCGCAATAAATCTGATCCGGATCGCCGTCCTGAAAATTTCCAGATAAGGTATGTTTTTGATTCTTATCTCTTTCCAAAGGTTTCTAAACTATAAATAGACACTTAGGGTTTCTCAAAAACGTGGGAGCTACGGCCGATCAATTTATAAAACACTTGAGAGCAACCCTAGAGGCTAGGTTTTGATCGTTCTTCTTTATAGCCTCTTTTAGGTCAATTCGACGGTTCTTCCAAGATCTATCTTTTGTCGAATTGATCTAATCTTTGCTTAGAGATTTTTCCCATGGATCTTCATTGATAATCTAAGCAAAGGATCACCATCGAAGTCAATATTCTTATCGACTGAGTTTGCGTCGTGGATTCGACGTGGCATCGTGGATTCGGTGTGCTAAAGGCGTTTCGTGGATTCGAAACGTGTGCTCGTGGATTCGAGTGGCGTTCGTGGATTCGAACGTGTGCAGTGGGCGTGCAAAATCGGTGGAGCGTGAGGTCCAAGAAATTGAAGGAGGGGTTAAATCCGTGGAGAAGGTAATCACCTTGTTATTCTTCTTTTCTTAGGGATTGTTATTGCGCGGATATCCAACCGGTCAGCGCAAGGTCCGAAGAAGCTGAAGGAGGGGTTGAGTCCGTGGAGTCGGTAATCACCTTGTTATTCTTCTATTCTTAGTGGATTGTTATTGCGTGTTGGTCCCGTGGTTTTTCTCCTGGATTGGAGTTTCCACGTATATCTCGGTGTGCTGTTTTTATTTTCCGCATTGGTTTTTATTTTGCACTGAGATTGAGTTTTTAAGTATTACACCTATTCACGCCCCCTCTAGTTGTTTGATAGTACCTATTTAGATCCTTGTGGATCCTATAAAAACCTACAATATCTTATTTTATACGGCTCTAGATCCACATATAGAGAAGAAAGGAAATCATTAGAGAATACTCTATGTTTCTTCATCTATATTGATTAGTTTGATTCTAGGTTTTCATACTCACATCTTGAGTTGAATCAAACTAATGAATACTTAGATGGTATTTCCGATCTATCTTTGATCTAAGTATTCGGCGGATCATCACCACCAAAAACAACGATTTACCCCAAAAATCGGCGCGTGGATTCGCGTGTCCTTGTGGATTCAAGGTTCAACCGCTCTCGTGGATTCGGAGCGAGGCACATTCGTGGATTCGAAGGGTGCTATTGGGTGAAGACCGTGGACTCGGTCGGACGTCGTGGATTCGACGTTGGACGCCGTGGATTCGGCGTTGGGCGCAGATCGTGGATTCGAGAAGCGTCGTGGAGCGAGCGGAGAAGATCCTCTAGGAGCGTATGGAAAAGGTTGAGTCGTAAGTGTGTACGGTAAATCACCTTGTACGTGTTTTAATTCTAGTGGATTTCGCCGTGTTATCGGTCCCGTGGTTTTTTACTCCGGTGATGGAGTTTTCCACGTAAAAATCTTGCGAGTTATTTTTATTTCCGCATTGGGTTTTTATCGCAACGATTTTTGAGTGTTTATACGTTTACACCTATTCACCCCCCTCTAGGTGTTTTTTCCCCTATTTAGATCCTTATTACATATAACCCAACAAGTGGTATCAGAGAGGGAATAGGGTTGTAAACAATGGTTGAAGGTGGAAACATCAATCGACCCCCTTTCTTTGATGGAACAAATTATGCGTACTGGAAAGTACGAAAGAAAGCCTTTTTAATTTCCATCGACGAAAGGGTGTGGCAATCAATTGAATTAGGATGGTCTAATCCAACTGAAATTATCTCTGATGTTCGCACCTTAAAACCTAGGTCGAAATGGACCAAGGAAGAGTTAGATTCATCTTCTTACAATGGCAAGGGAATTAATGCTATTTTTAATGCCTTATCTCAAACTGAGTTCTCTCGCGTCTCAGCATGTGAGACTGCGAAAGAAATCTGGGATGTTCTTCAGGTTACACATGAGGGAACTAACCTCGTGAAGATTCAGAAACTGCAAATGCTTACGAGCAAGTTTGACTCTATCTTGATGGCAGAAAATGAATCTTTCACGGACTACTATACACGATTGCAAGACATCGTAAACTCATGTGCTAACCTGGGAGAGAAGATTCCAGAATTTAAGATTGTAAGAAAGATCTTAAGAACTCTTCCTGAACGATTTCGCCCAAAGGTTACAGCCATTGAAACTATTAAACACCCGGACGAAATACGTGTAGAAGAATTAGTTGGTTCATTACAAACATATGAAATGACGTTTACTACTAACAATTCTTCTGGAAAGGCATCCACTTCTAAGTCTTCAGGTTATGCGTTGAAAACAACTAAGGAAGAAGACGCGGATACTTCCTCCTCAGACGATGACGAGAACCTTTCTATGGAGGAATTTGAGAAGCAGCTCGCTCTCTTGACAAGGAAGTTTCGCCGCAACTTTCGAAGGGGTAATTCAAGTAAATCTCCATCCTTCGGAAAGTCGAACAAAGGCAAGGGTACTTCAAGTTACAAGTCAAGAAAGCAAGAGAACTTCTCAAAGGATAAGAAAAGTTCAGAGGGACAACTACAATGCTTCAAATGTCGAGGCTACGGCCACATTGCAACGGAGTGTCCCAACAAGTATCCGGCAAAGAAGAAGGCGATGCAAGTCGTCACTTGGGATGACAACTCAACGTCAAATGAGTCATCTTCAAGTGATGAAGAAAAGAGCTCCACGGCATTCCACGCGTCCATATCTTCACCCTTCATGTGCTTTATGGCAAGTACATCCGAGTCGTTGTCCAACTCCACTGTTGAAAAGATTGCAACGGACAACGAATCGGATGATTCGGAATGTGAAGATTTTGCTTTAGCCTATCACAGACCTTTACGGGATTCAAAGAAACCGGCTAAGCAAAACAAGGGGTTGAGAGAGAGATTGCAGGATCTCGAAGAAGAAGTAAAAAGGGTAACTTCTCTCTCGACCGATCTTGAAGTGGAAAGGGATAATCTGATAAAAGCAAATGTTTCCCTTCAAGAGTCCAATGAGCAACTCGAGAAGAATTATATAGATATGGTGAACAAAGCGAACTACTTCTTGAAGCTCTACGGCGTGGCCCGACGGGAAAAATTGGAAATGACAGAGACCATTTGCCAACTCAAGGATGACTTACAGCAATTTTCTTCTGGAAGGAGTAAGTTGGATAAACTTCTTGGTCTTGGTCAAACAAACAAGTTCGGCCTCGGATACAATCGAACTGAAGACAATTTTAGTTCGGTTGGGACAGTCTTTGTGCCTCAGTCGGTATCTCCTCCTCCGACACCGGAATTCATGACAACCAACGACAACAAGCCTACTTCATCCTCTTCAGAATCGTCAAGCACAAAGGTATGTTTTCGTTGTAATTTTGCAGGGCACATTGAAAGAAATTGCAAGATTGGAGCTCAAAGATCAAATCAACGACATCTTGCAACTGCTACCAATAAGTTCACTCCCCGGAATTCAAAGAAGGATTTTTCAAAAGAAAAGAACGTTGGTAGTACTCCAAACAAGACGATGACAAAAGAAAAAGATCAATCAGACAAAACGTCTTCATCAAGGAAAATTTCTCAACCATTGCCGACATACTCCAAAACTCAAAAGGTTTGGGTATGCAAAGGTGAAATCCTTCCTTGTCTTTAATCGTTCTACGATTAAATGTTGTGTAGTTTATGTAGACTATTTTTTTTCCTTTCTTTTGGCCGACCCGTCAACCATCTTTGGGAGGTAAATGGTATATTTTCTTATTGGTTGATGATTTCTCTAGGTTTTCTTGGGTAGCATTTTTAAGAGAGAAAGCTGATACGTTTGACTCTTTTCATGAGATTTGCCATCGTATTATGATTGAAAAGAATGAAAAGATCATTCGTGTTAGGAGTGATAGGGGTGGAGAATTCATAAATTCCAAATTCATTGATTTTTGCACTTCCAACGGCATAAAACATGAATTCTCAGCACCCTATACACCTCAGCAGAATGGTGTTGTTGAGCGCAAAAACAGGGTTGTTCAAGAGATGGCGCGTGTGATGCTTCATAGCCGGAATTTACCGCTACATTTTTGGGCTGAAGCTGTGAACACCGCTGTCTATG
This sequence comes from Tillandsia leiboldiana, assembly GCA_029204045.2. Classification (NCBI taxonomy): domain Eukaryota; kingdom Viridiplantae; phylum Streptophyta; class Magnoliopsida; order Poales; family Bromeliaceae; genus Tillandsia; species Tillandsia leiboldiana. The sequence goes on from JAQNDB010003621.1 coordinate 18,648, forward strand.
TCATTAATCGAGTGTTTTTGCGCCCGGGAACGTTAAATACACCATATGAACTATGGTGTGGTAGAAAACCCAACATCAAATATTTTCGCATCTTCGCGAGTCGGTGTTACATTTTACGTGACCGTAAAAATCTTGGAAAGTTTGACTCACGAAGTGACGAAGGGATTTTCTTGGGGTATTCTACTAATAGTAGAGCATATCGAGTATTTAACTTGGAATCTAAGACGATCGTAGAATCTATAAATGTTAAAGTAGATGAAGCTTTTCACTTTGCATCTGAAAAATCTACCCTCGATATCTCTCTAGATGATGATTCTCCTGCCGTTGCATCTTCTCATAATAATACTTTCAATATTAATGATGCATCTAATGGTTCTTCAAGTTTATCTAATGTGCAGGAATCATCTCATATATCTCTGAGTACTCCGTTTCAACAAACGCTACGAATCTCCAAGGATCATCCGGAATCGAATATTATTGGAGATCCACAAGAAGGAGTTAGAACTCGGAGGCAGTTGGTTTGTGGATTCGCTTGCTACGTATCTTTAATCGAACCAAAGAACATAGATGAAGCTCTTCAGGATGACTACTGGATTAAAGCAATGCAGGAAGAGCTCCATCAATTTGAGCGAAACAAAGTCTGGGAATTAACGAAGCCTCCAAAGCAACATAATGTGATAGGTACCAAATGGATCTTCAAGAACAAGAAAAATGAGGATGGTACTATCATCAGGAACAAGGCACGATTAGTTGCTCAAGGCTACTCTCAAGTAGAAGGTATAGACTTTGATGAAACATTCGCCCCTGTAGCTAGACTCGAGTCCATTCGTATACTATTTGCTATTGCTTGTCATTTTAAAATCAAATTATTTCAAATGGACGTTAAGAGCGCATTTCTAAATGGGTTTTTAAATAAGGAAGTTTATGTGGCTCAACCGAAAGGTTTTGTAGACCATAAACAACCTAACCATGTTTTTCGTTTGAAAAAGGCTCTTTACGGTCTGAAACAAGCACCGCGAGCATGGTACGAAAGGTTGACAAAGCACCTTTTGGAGAAGGGCTACACTCGAGGGGGAGCTGATAGGACTCTCTTTGTGAAGCATTATCAAAGCAATTTCATTGTAGCACAAATCTATGTCGATGACATTGTATTTGGCGCAACAAGAGATAATGATGCTTCTAAATTCGCGGAGACCATGGAAAGCGAATTTGAGATGTCCATGATGGGCGAATTGACTTATTTCCTTGGATTGCAAATTAAACAAAATGATGAAGGTATTCACTTGAGTCAATCCAAGTATGCAATGGAGTTGGTTAAAAAGTTTGATCTTGAAAATTCGAAGGATTTTCCGACTCCAATGGGAACTAGCCACAAGGGACTTGGAAGTGAATCACAAAGTGAGAATGTAGACGAGAAACTGTATCGAAGTATGATTGGAAGTCTACTTTACCTCACGGCTAGTCGCCCGGATATATCTTTTGGTGTTGGGATCTGCGCGAGATATCAATCTGCACCATAGGAGGTTCACCTGAAAGCGGTGAAAAGGATCATCCGGTATATCAAAGGATCAATTAATTTCGGAATTTGGTATCCTATGGGAACAAGTTTGGATATTGTTGGATACTCAGATGCCGATTGGGCAGGATCAGTGGATGATCGGAAAAGCACGAGTGGTGCATGCTTCTATCTTGGCCATTGCCTTGTTGCATGGCACAGTAAAAAGCAGAATTGCATAGCACTCTCGACTGCCGAAGCGGAATACATTTCAGCGGGTAGTTGTTCAACCCAACTCATTTGGATGAAAAGTGTGTTGAGCGACTTCCGGATTTCAGCATCTTCGATAACAATTCTTTGTGACAACACAAGTGCAATTAACATTTCTAAAAAACCCTGTGTTGCACTCTAGAACAAAACATATTGAACTTAGATATCATTTTCTTAGAGAGCTAGTTGAATCAAATACTCTTCAACTTTCATATATTTCAACTGAGGATCAATTAGCTGACATTCTAACAAAACCTTTGGATCAAAAACGTTTTATTTCACTTGCGAAAAGCAATTGGAATGCTTTCCTTGAAATAAACTTCTTTTTGAAATCCTTGCTTAGGATAGGTTTTGTCTTTGTTTTGTTTTGTTCATTATCTATGTCTGTACATAGGACATTAATTGAGCATAGATCATAATTGACTTTAATTGCATCTTTTCGCAGATTTAGAAATTTATTATGCTTTTGCCATCATAATATTTCACTGTTGCAATGATCATTATGTTAATTAAATCATCTTCTGAGTGATCAAAGTCAATTTCTCTCTCTCAATGATCTCTTGGTATAGTCATTATCTTATTTGACTGCTTAGTCGAGTATGAAATCGAGATCAATTTTTGGTTGAATACTTTATATCTTAAATAATTGATAGCCAATTGAGAGGGAGTCAAAGAAAAGTAAAATGCTCAAAAGATGTGGAAAGAGTTACATCCCAATGAGGAGTGTGAAAACTACCACCACATGGAGGAAAGAGCTACCACCTCGGTCGTCCGAGTATTGTGTGCAGCTACCACATGTATACCAAGCATGGTTGTTCAAATTTTGATTAAGTAAAATGCATGTTGAAATACTTGACTCCGTCAAATTTCAAGGTTGGTATAAGGTGGGTTTTTAAGAAAGATGCTCAAAGAGCCACTCTCTTCAACAGATTGTCTAGATACATTATCTACTATATTGGGATTTCAAACATCTATTGATCTTTGTATTTCATTTTCTTTACTGAATTGATGATTTGATAAAGGCATTACTCATAAGATCAAGTTAGATGTAATTGAAGGCGTTCAACTTAAGGGATTTAATTTTTATAAATTCTCGTTTCATTTTTGGATATTATTGATAGATTTGGCATAATCTAATTCTTGTTGTATGAAACGATGATTTTTGTTAAAGTTGATACACATTTGTGCTTACAATCTTTTTCTGGTTTTTCTTGAATTTCTCTGAAATTTCTAAAGAAAAAGTTGGAGCCGATCCGGATCGGGCAAGATGATCCGGATCCCGAACGCAGGTATTCTTCTGCGGGCTGACGATCCGGATTGGACCTGCCGATCCGGATCCCGAACGCAGTTTTCTCACTGCGGTAGCCGATCCGGTTCGCAAGCATGGTCTGATCCGGATCGCGGCTAGGGTTTTATAAAGAACAAAAGGGTTTTGATTTCTTTTACTCCAATCTTTTGTTCCAAAAGTTTCCAGAGCCTCTCTCTCTAGATTTCATCCTTCTTGGAAGCTTTCAACTCAAGTTCTTCAACTCCAAGTAAGTTTTATTGATCAAAATCTCGGTTTTTCACCGTTTTTCTCTATTCCTCCTCAAACGTGATGAATTTCTTGGATCAATTTTGTTTGTGGATGGTTTTTGATCAATTTCTTTTGAAATAGAACTCTGGGTAGATTAGGTTTGATTATATGCTACGTATTCTCAAGATAAACGATTTTTGGTCTTCGATTTCAAAAATTTCGTTTTAGGGGCATATAATAAGGATTTTCGAAAATCATGCAATTGATCTATTTTTAAAAGTCCTTTTGCAAAACTAATTTGATTCTTAGTCTCTCTACATGATTATGATTGTTTGGGTACAATTTTTCAAATCTTTGAAAATTAACAATTTTTCATGTGTTCTTGAGTTGTTGCTCACAGGATTTTTTTCTCAAAGCCATTAGCAATGGGATCACTTGGATCATTTTTACTTGGTGCTATGGTACATACGAGAACACTGCCAAGAAAACTAAAAAAGGATGAAGTTAACTGGGATGAGTTATCAGATGATGAAACACATCCTGAAGAATCGCCACAGAAAACCTCTGTTGCATCGAAAGGGAAAGCCCATGCAGAAACATCAACGGAAAAGGCTCCGCTCACTGCTGCGGAAAAAGGAAAAGCACCAATGACCTCTTCATCCATTTTCCTAAAAAGAAAAAGACTTGCTCGACGACCTGGACGAGCTCGAGGTATTGAAATAAATGAACCATGTCAAGAGAACCCAAGGAATATTTCTCAAATTGACACTGAATCAGAAGACGAAGAAGATTGGGACACATTTCTTGACGAAGTACAACAAGGCATTGATGAAGAAAATAAGGTTTACCTAAAGAAAAAGAAGCTACTGAAGTCTTCCTCAATACTTAAGCAGCAAGCCATGAAAAAGAATGTGCCAAGCAATCCACCCTTTTTGCCAAGACGATCTCCTCGGAATGAAGGTCAGACTGCTCCGTCAATCGTCACTCAACGTTCTTCAACTTCCAGAAGAACTGACCAAAAGGGAAATCTAGAGTCTTCCATAAAACAAGAACAAGATAAAATGGCTCTAGAACTCAGAAAGATGTCCAAGGACATACATCAGATGAAGCAAGAGTGTACTACGATCTCGGGAATGCTTAAAGGAATTTTGAAAAAGCTGGGTTGCACGAGCTCTGAAGACTCCGAATCTGATGACTGATTCCTTTCTTTTTATTCTTTTGCAGATTTTTAACCTTTTCTTGTGCAGGTTTTTCAGTTTTTAGGACTTACTCTTAGTTCTAGTTCTTAAATTTCAGAACATTTTCTTTGAAATTTTTAACTCTCCTTCAATTTTTTTGTGATTTTGGCTTTGTTTGTGACAAAAAGGGGGAGAGAGTTTAGAGAACTTGAACAATGATATTGTGAAAATTGTGATCTTGTATACATCAAGGTACAATGATGAACAATGATGACTGCATCAAGGTACAATGATGAACAATGCTGATGTGAAAATTTGTATACATCAAGGTAAGTATCACTTCAACTTCAACTTTGGTTTTTATCTTGTGATTGTTTGCATGTCTCTACTAACTATTCGACTAACTATTTGGGCATGTAATATGACTAACAAGTTGATGTTGGACTAACTTTGTGACATTTGGTTTTTGATTGCATAGAAGATATGTTGGTTTTTGACTATGATTCTCTTACATATCTGAATTCTCAAATGTCATGATGATCAGATAAACTCTATCTCTGTACTAGGTTTTGTATGCTAAATATTCTTGAGGTATCTAACGATCTCTTTTTGTCAAGAATGATTTCTTTGTGCAGAGAGTACAGATGTCTAAGTCTAGAGTCTGTTTTAGGAGTTTATCTCATGTTTTTAAATTTTTGGATCTCCATTGTAAATTTTTGTTGTATGGTGATAGCAACAAAAATATCTTTTTGAATTTTCTTTAGTGGATCTGTGTTTTGTCACGAAACCGCCAAAGGGGGAGATTGTTACGGAATTTGAGTTGGCGTAGTTTCGTGAAAGTCTCAAGTCTTGAAGATTGAAGGTGAAGAAAGTTGGATCATTTAACTCAATCTCAAGAAAGAAGAATTCAAAAGGATCAGGTATGTTTAACTAAAGATTTTGTGTGATCCGAATACTTCTTGTAGTGTAGAAACACTTGGAAGAATCTTTCATTGCATAAAAATCAAAAACTGGACTTGGGACATGTTCAGGATCCGGATCAGGTTGTTCGATCCGGATCCCGAAGGTGGTTCGTTCATACACCAGTTCAATCCGGATCGTAGCCTCTCTTGATCCGGATCCCGAACACTGAGTTTACCATCTTCCTTGAACGATCCGGATCAGGCTTCGCAATCCGGATCCCGAACGTTGATGTTTGGTGAACTGTATGAACGATCCGGATCAAGCACTTCGATCCGGATCCCGAACCTTCGTTTTTCTGGAATTGCCTGACTCGTTACGACGATCCGGATCACAGCTAATCCGATCCGGATCGCCGTCCGTAAAATTTCCAGAAATGTTAGGTTTTTGATTCTTATCTCCTTCCTAGGGTTTCTAACCTATAAATAGACCCTATGACTCTTTTTCTAGGGTTAATCCAAAGAGAAAATCAAATAGCCGTCATTTTCATATATCATCTTTTACGGCTCTAGATCCACATATAGAGAAGAAAGGAAATCATTAGAGAATACTCTATGTTTCTTCATCTATATTGATTAGTTTGATTCTAGGTTTTCATACTCACATCTTGAGTTGAATCAAACTAATGAATACTTAGATGGTATTTCCGATCTATCTTTGATCTAAGTATTCGGCGGATCATCACCACCAAAAACAACGATTTACCCCAAAAATCGGCGCGTGGATTCGCGTGTCCTTGTGGATTCAAGGTTCAACCGCTCTCGTGGATTCGGAGCGAGGCACGTTCGTGGATTCGAAGGGTGCTATTGGGTGAAGACCGTGGATTCGGTCGGACGTCGTGGATTCGACGTTGGACGCCGTGGATTCGGCGTTGGGCGCAGATCGTGGATTCGAGAAGCGTCGTGGAGCGAGCGGAGAAGATCCTCTAGGAGCGTATGGAAAAGGTTGAGTCGTAAGTGTGTACGGTAAATCACCTTGTACGTGTTTTAATTCTAGTGGATTTCTGCCGTGTTATCGGTCCCGTGGTTTTTTACTCCGGTGATGGAGTTTTCCACGTAAAAATCTTGCGTATTATTTTTATTTCCGCATTGGGTTTTTATCGCAACGATTTTTGAGTGTTTATACGTTTACACCTATTCACCCCCCTCTAGGTGTTTTTTCCCCTATTTAGATCCTTATTACATATAACCCAACACCGGGCGCTGATGCTCGGCCTTCACCTGTTGGCACACCAAGCAGAGTGCCACAAATCGAGTCACGTCCCTTCTTTTGGGCCCCAGAAGGTCTGTTTGACGTCCCTGTACATCTTCGTTCCCCCGGGGTGCGCTGCATATGGGCAGTATGCGCCTCCCGCAGGATTTCCTCTTTGAGTTCCGGTAGATCCGGCACGCAGATTCGTCCCCAAAATCGTATCGTGCCGTCGGGAGTTTACTGTGAAATCACCTTCCTGGTCGGCGGTTATCCTTCTTTGCACCAGCTGGAGTTGGTCGTCAGTCGATTGCCCTTCGAGGTCGTCCGTCCAGAGTAGGTCTGACCACCAGTGTCAGAAGTTGTGCGACTGTACCTGCCGGTACTACTTCTAGTCTCAATTGCGAGAATTCCGCAATCAGACTGTCTTGCTGGGTGATGGTACTTACACCTGCCTTGCGACTCAGGGCGTCGGCACCACGTTTGCCTTTCCCGGGTGATAGTGATCCGTAAATCGTAATCCTTCAGTAGCTCGAGCCACCGTCTTTGTCGCGATTTAACTCTTTTGGGTGAAAAGGTACTTGAGACTCTTATGGTCTGAGTAAACATTGTAGTGTGCCCCATACAGGTAGTGTCTCCAAAGCTTGAGGACGAACACCACCGCTGCGAGTTCAAATCGTGCACGGGGTATTCCGCTCGTACTCCTTAGACTGCCTCGACGCATAGGCTAAACCTTTCCCCTTGCATGAGTACTCCACCCAGTTCGTTTCGCGACGCATCGCAAAATACTTCATAATCCTCCCCGGTTCTGGCAGGGCGAGAATCGGGGCTCGCGTCAATCTATCCTTGAGCTCCTCGAAGCTCCTTTGGCATTGGTGTCTAGATGAACTTTTCCCCTTTCTAGTCAAACGGTTAACGGTTTAGGGGGTGGCTATCTGGAGAAACCCTCCACAAAGCGCGGTAATACTCGGCCAATCCAAGAAGCTTCGAACCTCTGTCACTGTTGTCGTTGGGGCCAGTCCGTCACCGAATCTATCTTCTTCGATCCACTGCGACTCCAGCCGCCGGAGATTACGTGCCCCAAGAAACCGACCTCACGGAGCCAAAACTCACACTTTTTGAGTTTGGCGTAGAGTTTCTGTTCCCGTAGGGTCTGGAGGACTGTGCGCAGATGTTCTTCATGTCCTCGTCTGTACGAGAGTAGATGAGGATATCGTCGTGAGACCACCGCGAATAAATCCAGGAAGGGTTTGAATACCCTATTCATCATATCCATGAAACACTGCCGGGGCATTTGTGAGCCCGAATGGCATTACCGTAAATTCGTAATGGCCATAGCGAGTCCGGAAAGCCGTTTGGGGATGTCCTCCCCCTTAACCCGGAACTGGTGATAGCCCGACTGCAGGTCAATCTTTGAAAACACCGTCGCCCCCCTGTAATTGGTCGAAGAGGTCGTCGATCCTTGGCAGGGGGTACTTGTTCTTAACGGTGACCTTATTTTATCTCCCGTGAGTCGATGCACAACCGGAGACTTCGTACTTCTTCCTCACGAACAGGCACGGGCGCGCCCCAAGGTGACGCGCTAGGTCTGATAAAACCCTTATCCAAAAGGTCCTCCAACTGTGCCTTGAGTTCTTTCAACTTCGCGAAGGCCAGCCTGTACGTGCCTTGGTGATGGGTTTGGTGCCGGGAAGCAACTCAATAGGAAGTCGACTCTCGTTTCGGCGGCATTCCGGGGAGCTCCGCCGGAAATACATCCGGAAATTCCCTTACCACGGGACCGCTGAACCTCACCTGGGGAGCGGCCTGAACTACTTAATGGCCCATTGGTTCTCGACTGCAAGGCATAGGTGGAGCCTATTTATTTCTTGCATGGCCCTTCGCGGGCCTCGAGTACACAAGGTTCGCCTATGCTTCGAAGCCGCCCGCGTACATCGGCCGGGGAAGGCTTCGCCAAGTACCTACGGACTCTTCCCCCCCCCCGGACCGCACTGGACGTTTTCGGGGCGGGAAAGGGGACGACAGGAGGAGAAGCGGGAGCGAGAGGAGAGAGAGAGTCTAACTGGGGTAGCAGGCTAAGGGTAACCATGCTCCAATCTAGGAGGAAAAACAGAAGTTACCTGCCGTTACTAGGTCTGGGACGTCGCGTCCTCCACTGTAGTATCCCGGGGAGTCCGTCCACAGCCTTGGGCCAGCGTCGTACGGCGTGCTGTGGAAGGGACTTGACGTCTAAGGAGTCTGCGGGTTGCTGGTCGCCGGCAAATCCTTTGGCTGAACGGGAGCCGCAGCGCTCTCTGTCCTCTCTGCTGTGGTGGCGCGGCGGGGCGGCAGGTGGGCCTCTGAGGGCAGAAGGCACGAGAGTGGTCCGGCAAGCCGCATTGATTGCAGTATTGGTACCCAAGTACATTTCGCCACCGGGTGAGCACCCTCGCAGATTACGCAACGTCCCTGAGGTGGTTTCGCACTCTTGCTGGTGTCAGTTCATCCTTCCGTGTTTCTCGGGACGTCCTCCTCCCGGTCCTCTTGGTCGGGTTCCCCTTGCGGGACGGTTGTAGCAGTCCTCTCCGTTTCCTTCGGGCGGTGCCGGAGGCCTGGTGGTGCCCGGTTTCCGTGGGCACTCGTAGAGTGCGTGGCCTGGCCTGCCGCATCGGTAGCAGTGGCCGTGTCTCCATGGACAATCCGTCACCTGATGCGCCCCACTGCATATGGGACACGGCTTCCTCGGCGGTTTGGGTTTCCTCTCGTCGTCTTTCCAAGTTCCCTCTGTCCTCGGGCGCTTGAGGGCCGGGCCCTGCTGGAAGGGGCCTCCATCGGACCGGGATAGGAAACATCTCTGCCGAGCAGTGCTCGGCCAGTTCTTGCTTCGCCCGCCGGGCCAACATAACCGCTACGTTAAAAGGGGGGAACCTGCCGGTGGCATCCCCGATAGGCGTCGTCCCTGGCGTTCGATGGGTGCGGTGACACCCTCAAAATCTTGAGTCGTAGGCTAGGCGCTCATTGAGGGTTAGCATTTGCCCTGCTATGTCGCGTAGCTGGTTGCGGAGTAAGCGGTTGGCTGTGGCT
>JAQNDB010003622.1:0-28316 GCA_029204045.2 Tillandsia leiboldiana
CTGAGCGAGATTCATATTCAGCATTTTCTCTGACGGTCGGATCTTCCAGAATTCACTAAGAAGTGGACGAATCTCGCGACCTATTAACAGTGTCTCTGCGCACGTGCACTTAGTGAGTTACTGTAGTGCATAAGGAGTTACTGTAGATGAACAGTAACCCGGTTTTTCGAGACCCGACGAATACAACATTGACTATTTCACTGTTCGGAATCCGAATATAGTGATCAGGTAGTCATTTCGAACGGTTTCGATATTCTGACGCAATGGCGCAGCGAAAATTCGTTGACGAACTCTAGAGTCTCGAAAAGCACGAGAACTGTATTCCGCGACAGTTTTTGGACCGCAATTTTATTCGGGCAGTTTCTCGAAAATCAAAAATCGCTACCTGATAGGTCTCGTCGAGCGGACGTCATGGCGCAGTCCTTTCGTTTCGACGAGCAGAACGTCTCGAAAAGCGCGATACGGAGAAAATAGGGCTTTTTGCACATAAAACCCTATTAAAGTTGCCTCGTTTTGCGTGCTAGTTCTTGGATAAGGATTTAAGTGCAGGGAAAACTACTGTAGAGGACCTAATAGCAAATGGCAAAGCTTAGAGGGACTAAACGAAATTGTACATACCTAATTATATACACATGTATAGCTAGGGCTTCTCCACAAACCCTAAACCCACAGCCCCTCTAGCCGCAGCACCCAAACACCTCCTCTCCCATGCCGCACTCCACGGACCTCCCCGCACCGGCCGCCGCCTCCCCTCGCGGAGAAGAAGGTAAAGCCGTTTCTTCTTCATCTCGGGTTGGGAGGAGTAGGCTCCACACAGAAGCTCTTGGGCAATCAAGAACGCGTCTGTAGGGTTCCCCTGTGGAGCTGCAACCGAGCTGTGGTGGACCCGTCCCCAGCCGCCGCCGCGCGCCGCCGCGGCCAACCCCTTCTTCTTCCAACTTTCCGACGAGGTAATATCTTGGAACCGTCCATTTTAATTTGGCCCATGGACACGATCATTGTGTTTCTGACGTCGAGGAGATCATCCGGTTGCAGCCCGGGCTGCTGCCGCCGTCCCGATCGCCGGCGGGAGCGCTATCACCGGAATTATCGCCTTCCTGGCCGATCCCGTGCGCCGCCGCGATCCGGCCGTCCAACCAGCGATCAGCACCGTTGAGATCGACTTTCTCACCGACTTTAGCATCTCCACGAAGTTGGAGGGACATCGGCGAAGGATCGGGCTCGATCGGCCGTGCCCTAGTTTCGGGCTTTCTTCAACCTCGGCCGAGCTCGGCCGTCCGGCGCCGCCGCTGCCTCCCACCCGCCGGCCACTGCCACCATAAGCTTCCTGGCACCTACTGGAACCTGTTGGTCCAAGGTTGCACCGGCCCGGAGGTCCCTCGGCCGGAATCCGCCCATTAACGGCCATTGATCCTCGGCCGAGCTCCGCCGCCGCGCCCTTGCCGTCGCTCCGGACACCCGGAAATCGTAATGGTGAGCTCCTGGGGCTGTAGGAGTCCTTCCATCAACTTGCATGGGGATCCTTGACGTCGGGTCAGTGATCGCCAGAGTTGCACCCGAGGCTTCATCCGAGCTCGGCTCCGGCCATCCCCGCCGGTCTGGAACTCCGGCAAACCCCCCCCCAGGTAACCTCTAAACCCCATGCTCTAGCTTTTCTTCCATCTTAGAAGCCTCCGGATTGCTTCCTTGCTGAGTTTGGTTCGGGCAAAGATAAAGCTATATGTTTATATAACATGCCCACCAGGTGTTTGTGTTACTGCCTCAAAGAAGATTTAGTTGGAATAAGGGTTTACATTGAATATGAAAGTTGTTCAAATAAATCCCCTGAGCTTGATGCTCGCTTCAGACCAAGATGGTTCTGTGTGGATTAAAATTGGGAGCAATTGAAACTTGTATGTTTGCAAGGATCTGGTTCTGGTGGAACCAGCAGGTCTGGGCTGCAAAGGAGGTGAGCCCCAGTGTCCTTGCACTGTTTAAAGACACTTTCATATACAAAGTTCGTCTGTTTGACGATCGGATTAAAAGTTGTAGTGTAATCAACCTTTTAAAGTAATGTTGAAACAAAACTAAGTTCCGGGCTATTAGAGAAGCCGCGACAGTGTATTCTTGGCTGTTTTGGGGGTCACTGGACGTGATGCTCGCGTTAGATTTAGGTTTTGAAGACTCGGAGAAACAAAAAATTCATTAAGGCTATGTTAGTAAGGTATTTTATGGCCCGAAGTTTTTCTCGGGTCCCGTGCTGCCGCAAATGAGTGAGCACGGTGTTCAGCAAGATAAATTTCACCCGCTGGAAGTGACGGTTCGTCAAAACTAAATTTCCAGTTGAAAGAACGAGCGAAAACAGCGCTCAAATGACGCTAAAAATGTGAATTCTAGAAACCCTAGGGGTCTAAATGCAATTTTGGCACTGCATACTGTTTAGAACAATGTATAAATGTTTCCTAAACTTTTCTTTAGGGTTCCAACGGTTCTCGTTGACCGGGAATCGGATTTCGATCGCTAAATCGGCGATTTTCTCCCGTTTAAGCTGCACGTTGCTGTCATGTCGTCGGGATGGGTATGTGTGAGTCTAGTTCTGACTACAGTCTCTGTTCAGGGCCCAGCAGTTCAGCACCAGCCTCCCGGTAGTCCAGCGGGAGTTCGGGATCGGCCTTCATTCAGGTGGGTGTTATTTTCTTTGTCCTAGCATCTAACTCTATCATGTTGGACGGGGTCAATTCTAAGTATACTGGGGTTAAATATTGATGGGTGATAGCTTATGCGTGTTAATGGGTTTCGTCATAGTGTTTAGCGTCGGTCTTCCGACAGTCGTTTTCCTTTTGATAATTACATGTTGGCGGGCTACCTTCGAGTGCACGTATTATTGCCTTTACTTTGATTATACATGATAGCGGGTTACTTTCGATCGCATATGTTACGGTTTTACTTTTGAGTATACATGTTGCCGTTTTACTTTTGTTATATATATTATGATGCTGACATGATGATGGTTATGGTTACTTGGCTCGAGGCTGTCACACGCGCACCCGCGGTTTGGCCACCGCAAAGGGTGCGCTTTTCCGGAAAAGTGGTCTATGACCCGTGTTTACCCACGAGGGTGACGTAGTGGGGCCCCTTATTAGTGGTGGGGTTGAGGCGCCGAGGTGCGAGCGGTGGCGACCCGTCGGTTTAGTTGTCCGACGTGGTCGGGTTTCTGCAGGTACGGTGTGGACCGTCGGTTTAGTTGTCCGACGTGTCCGGGTATTACAGGATATAGGTGTACAGGTTGCCTTTCCTCCGTGAGGGGGTGGTTGCTCCGGTTGTCTTCACGGTTTGTTTTATTATATTCTCCTGCTCTATTACTTTTACGTCACTGACATCCCACTTCGTGACAGGGTTCGGACGGGGGGAGAGGTAGGCGGTGGTGAGGACGGGACAGGAGCAGCTGGGTCGCTGGGGACCCTGGACTGTATTTCCTTTTCTTTCTCGCTTTTCATTGCATTGTAGTTATGTGAGAGGTTCGCGATACCCTCGTGGGTCGGCATGGATGTCGGTACGGGTTGCATTTAGTGCCCCTTGTGCGTTACTTTTCCTATTATTTCTATTGGCCATTTGAAGATCAAAAAGGCAGAAGCCAAAGAAAAGATTGCGAAAACCGTTTTTAAAATCTAAGTGTCGTGTGGGCACTGGCTTCAAAACCCTGTGGATTTATGGATTGCGAAAGGGATTTCAAAACTTGGTGTCGGGTGGGCACCGCTTTCAAACCTTGTTGATTTATGCTGATTTCGAAACTAGCTTTCAAAACGTAAGCGCCGGGTAGGTGCTCTTTCAAAACTGTGGATTTATCCTTTCCAAATTGATCGGCCATATGTTCTTCTTGTATTAGTTTAGAATACTTGTTGCTTGTGACCAACTGTTGTGATTGATTGGTTGTGTATGTTGGAACATGTACTGAATGCTACGCCGTGCACGTACAGGGGAGACTCTGTCCGTTTGCAGAGTGATCCTGTATGTGTGGCGGGTCTGGGCACGTGCCGGGGAAGAGGGGTTCTCTTTTAAACAAAAAAAAAAAAAAAAAAAATTTACGCGTCAAATATTCGACTTTTATGAACCGTTTCCGCTAAAACAAACCCCCGGGGCGTGACAGATTAAATGGTATCAGAGAGTTCTTTCAATCACAACAGTTAGTGCCGACATCCGTGGACAACCCTCACATGCCTACATACGAATGAAATGGGTAGGGCATAGGACTGTAGAACGTGAGTGACTGAGGGGGGGGAAAGTGTTGAGTCCTTTCTCTCACTCTATGGTTGTTGTTAGTAGGGTAGTCTAAAGTTTACTCTTGTGATGTGTGACAGACATGGCCCGTACTAGATCATCGGCCGGGGACGCAGAGTCAGTGTCTGACATCCACGGAGATACCACACTTAGCTACGAATGAATGAATTGAATAAGGCATAGAAGCGTAGAACGCGAGTGATCGGGGGAGCGGGGGAAAAGTATATGTCCCGTCTTCTAGATAGTTGGTTAAGTACTATACTAGCGGAGTTCTAGAACTAACTTGTGGGGTGTGTGAGTACGGGTTAAGTTTTGTTTCTCATTTAGCTCGGTTGTCGCGTTTATGTAGTCGTGTTGCTTGGGCTCGTGTAGTAGTGTTGTTGTGGAGGTCTTGGGATTCCCCCTAGGGTTGAGAAAAGAGACCACCGGGACTAGCAAATCTTGTTCGTTGGGCTTGATTTTTTCCTTTTGTTGAGGCGGACCTAGAGCTTAAATACTCCTAGTGGGGAATGTGATCGTTGGTCTGGGGGTACGCAGCTCGGCTCAGTGTATGGTGCTTGGAAGGGCAATGGATTGGGACCGAGCGGTAGAGGCCAATCAGAGTGTCGCACCCCTTGGGTGCCAAGACGGAAGTAGGACCGTGCTCCCTGGGTTTTGTCGCCAGCTCCCCATGACCAAGGCATAGTCTTGAGGTTTTGGGTTGCGAGTATGTGATTGTGAAGCAGTACAGATCACGAGGGCGCAAGGCCAGTGGGAAGCGCAAGTCGGACATGTTTGGCCACTTCCCCCATGTATTGGATTCCTGGCGTATTTAAGTTTCGGGGATGAAACTTCTTTTAAGGTGTGAGTGATGTAGCGCTCGAGAAATTCTAGTGTGCTTGCGGGCGAGGAAGCAGATCTAACCTTAGCGATTTGCATGCCGGCGCGTGAATTGCACAGTTTCCGATGCACAATTCCGCCTTTCCGATCCGATACCTGGGTATTTGGTTAGGAACGAACCCTAGGACGACTTGTGTTCACGAGAGAGCGCAGGGTATTGGCATAGTGGTTTGGAGCTCAGGTGTGCTTCACACAGTTGAGTCTCGTTGTTTCGGTATTAGTCGTACGCGCTCTGGTTTGGGATCGTTGTTATTGCAGGGTTAGCCGCAGTCATGGTTTCGGCTGTGGGCTTGATGTTTGAATGGAGCCAGAGTGCTCGGATCAGTTACAGTGGTTAAGGGTTAATCACTGTTCTTGTCGTAATCGTCCAGCTGATGGCACAGCAGTAGATGACTGTTAATATTGCACTAGCCTCACAGTTTGCTTAGAGGATGAACAAGTTGTTGATCCTTCAGTGTCCCCGTGTCATAATTCAATGGCCTATGGGCCCGATGGTAACCCTGTTTGGGGCGGATGCAAATTGACCCCACCTTTTGCACAGATTTTGTGGATCGACGTGGACTCGCCTATGTGTTAGTCATGGTGATGTTTGTGACCACGAGGTGGTAGTAATCCCTGATAAAGGTTATGTTTTTAGCACTGAGATCGTGTTGGGAGGTATGTGATATACCTTCTGATAGGAGTTGCGTCCCCAACTAGTTGTTGGCGACAGATCTATGGTATTTCGCTGTTCCTTTTGGTAAGCACGTTGGCTGCAGGCAACGGACTGTCGAAAGAACTGAGGAAATACTCTGCCCTGTAATGGGGAGTATCAGATTGGGTCTAAATTAGTAGCCTTAGAGTTGTCGATACCTTGCGACTGACTTGTAGCCCTCGAATAAACTTTTTGAGCATTTTCATAGAGTATGACTTCAGGATGTAAGCTTCGGGAATGAAACTCTTTTTAAGTTGTAAGTTTCGGGGACGAAACTTCTTTTAAGTTGTAAGTGATGTAAAAACTCGAAATATTTTATTTTAATAAATAGTCAAAAAGTGAATTTTTGACCTGGTTTTGATTTCAAAAGACCTATGTTGATTTATTTAGTCAATTGCCAGTGTGCGAGTTGCACGTTTTACGAGACAAAAAGGCTACTTTCCAATCCGGACATGATCTTGGAAATCCGAGTTGACCGTTGCGATCGTCTCGTCGAACTGAGCGAGATTCATATTCAGCACTTTTCGATCTGACGGTCGGATCTTCCAGAATTCAACTAAGAAGTGGACGAATCTCGCGACCTATGTAACAGTGTCCTCTGCGCACAGTGCACTTAAGTGAGTTACTGTAGTGCACTTAAGTGAGTTACTGTAGATGAACAGTAACCCTGGTTTTCGAGACCCCGACGAATACAACATTGACTATTTCACTGTTCGGAATCCGAATATAGTGATCCAGGTAGTCATTTCGAACGGTTTCGATATTCTGAACGCAATGGCGCAGTCGAAAATTCTGTTTGACGACTCTAGAGTCTCGAAAAGCACGATAACTGTATTCCGCGACAGTATTTTATGGACCGCAATTTTATTCGGGCAGTTTCTCGAAAATCAAAAATCGCTACCTGATAGGTCTCGTCGAGCCGGACGTCATGGCGCAGTCCATTTTTCGTTTCGACGAGCAGAACGTCTCGAAAAGTGCGAAATACGGAGAAAATAGGGCTTTTTGCACATAAAACCCTATTAAAGTTGCCTCGTTTTGCGTGCTAGTTCTTGGATAAGGATTTAAGTGCAAGGGAAAACTACTGTAGAGGACCTAATAGCAAATGGCAAAGCTTAGAGGGACTAAACCAAAATTGTACATACCTAATATATATACACATGTATAGCTAGGGCTTCTCCACAAACCCTAAACCCACAGCCCCTCTAGCCGCAGCACCCAACCACCTCCTCTCCCATGCCGCACTCCACGGACCTCCCCGCACCGGCCGCCGCCTCCCCTCGCCGGAGAAGAAGGTGAAGCCGTTTCTTCTTCATCTCGGGTTGGGAGGAGTAGGCTCCACACAGAAGCTCTTGGGCAATCAAGAACGCGTCTGTAGGGTTCCCCTGTGGAGCTGCAACCGAGCTGTGGTGGACCCGTCCCCAGCCGCCGCCGCGCGCCGCCGCGGCCAACCCCTTCTTCTTCCAACTTTCCGACGAGGTAATATCTTGGAACCGTCCATTTTAATTTGGCCCATGGACACGATCATTGTGTTTCTGACGTCGAGGAGATCATCCGGTTGCAGCCCGGGCTGCTGCCGCCGTCCCGATCGCCGGCGGGAGCGCTATCACCGGAATTATCGCCTTCCTGGCTGATCCCGTGCGCCGCCGCGATCCGGCCGTCCAACCAGCGATCAGCACCGTTGAGATCGACTTTCTCACCGACTTTAGCATCTCCACGAAGTTGGAGGGACATCGGCGAAGGATCGGGCTCGATCGGCCGTGCCCTAGTTTCGGGCTTTCTTCAACCTCGGCCGAGCTCGGCCGTCCGGCGCCGCCGCTGCCTCCCACCGCCGGCCACTGCCACCAGAAGCTTCCTGGCACCTACTGGAACCTGTTGGTCCAAGTTGCACCGGCCCGGAGTCCCTCGGCCGGAATCCGCCATTAACGGCCATTGATCCTCGGCCGAGCTCCGCCGCCGCGCCCTTGCCGTCGCTCCGGACACCCGGAAATCGTAATGGTGAGCTCCTGTGGGCTGTAGGAGTCCTTCCATCAACTTGCATGGGGATCTTGACGTCGGGTCAGTGATCGCCAGAGTTGCACCCGAGGCTTCATCCGAGCTCGGCTCCGGCCATCCCCGCCGGTCTGGAACTCCGGCAACCCCCCCCAGGTAACCTCTAAACCCCATGCTCTAGCTTTTCTTCCATCTTAGAAGCCTCCGGATTGCTTCCTTGCTGAGTTTGGGTTCGGGCAAAGATAAAGCTATATGTTTATATAACATGCCCACCAGGTGTTTGTGTTAATGCCTCAAAGAAGATTTAGTTGGAATAAGGGTTTACATTGAATATGAAAGTTGTTCAAAATAATCCCCTGAGCTTGATGCTCGCTTCAGACCAAGATGGTTCTGTGTGGATTAAAATTGGGAGCAATGAAAACTTGTATGTTTGCAAGGATCTGGTTCTGGTGGAACCAGCAGGTCTGGGCTGCAAAGGAGGTGAGCCCCAGTGTCCTTGCACTGTTTAAAGACACTTTCATATACAAAGTTCGTCTGTTTGACGATCGGATTAAAAGTTGTAGTGTAATCAACCTTTTAAAGTAATGTTGAAACAAAACTAAGTTCCGGGCTATTAGAGAAGCCGCGACAGTGTATTCCTGGCTGTTTTGGGGTCACTGGACGTGATGCTCGCGTTAGATTTAGGTTTTGAAGACTCGGAGAAACAAAAAATTCATTAAGGCTATGTTAGTAAGGTATTTTATGGCCCGAAGTTTTTCTCGGGTCCCGTGCTGCCGCAAATGAGTGAGCACGGTGTTCAGCAAGATAAATTTCACCCGCTGGAAGTGACGGTTCGTCAAAATAAATTTCCAGTTGAAAGAACGAGCGAAAACAGCGCTCAAATGACGCTAAAAATGTGAATTCTAGAAACCCTAGGGGTCTAAATGCAATTTTGGCACTGCATACTGTTTAGAACAATGTATAAATGTTTCCTAAACTTTTCTTTAGGGTTCCAACGGTTCTCGTTGACCGGGAATCGGATTTCGATCGCTAAATCGGCGATTTTCTCCCGTTTAAGCTGCACGTTGCTGTCGTGTCGTCGGGATGGGTATGTGTGAGTCTAGTTCTGACTACAGTCTCTGTTCAGGGCCCAGCAGTTCAGCACCAGCCTCCCGGTAGTCCAGCGGGAGTTCGGGATCGGCCTTCATTCAGGTGGGTGTTATTTTCTTTGTCCTAGCATCTAACTCTATCATGTTGGACGGGGTCAATTCTAAGTATACTGGGGTTAAATATTGATGGGTGATAGCTTATGCGTGTTAATGGGTTTCGTCATAGTGTTTAGCGTCGGTCTTCCGACAGTCGTTTTCCTTTTGATAATTACATGTTGGCGGGCTACCTTCGAGTGCACGTATTATTGCCTTTACTTTGATTATACATGATAGCGGGTTACTTTCGATCGCATATGTTACGGTTTTACTTTTGAGTATACATGTTGCCGTTTTACTTTTGTTATATATATTATGATGCTGACATGATGATGGTTATGGTTACTTGGCTCGAGGCTGTCACACGCGCACCCGCGGTTTGGCCACCGCAAAGGGTGCGCTTTTCCGGAAAAGTGGTCTATGACCCGTGTTTACCCACGAGGTGACGTAGTGGGGCCCCTTATTAGTGGTGGGGTTGAGGCGCCGAGGTGCGAGCGGTGCGACCCGTCGGTTTAGTTGTCCGACGTGGTCGGGTTTCTGCAGGTACGGTGTGGACCGTCGGTTTAGTTGTCCGACGTGTCCGGGTATTACAGGATACAGGTGTACAGGTTGCCTTTCCTCCGTGAGGGGGTGGTTGCTCCGGTTGTCTTCACGGTTTGTTTTATTATATTCTCCTGCTCTATTACTTTTACGTCACTGACATCCCACTTCGTGACAGGGTTCGGACGGGGGGAGAGGTAGGCGGTGGTGAGGACGGGACAGGAGCAGCTGGGTCGCTGGGGACCCTGGACTGTATTTCCTTTTCTTTCTCGCTTTTCATTGCATTGTAGTTATGTGAGAGGTTCGCGATACCCTCGTGGGGTCGGCGTGGATGTCGGTACGGGTTGCATTTAGTGCCCCTTGTGCGTTACTTTTCCTATTATTTCTATTGGCCATTTGAAGATCAAAAAGGCAGAAGCCAAAGAAAAGATTGCGAAAACCGTTTTTAAAATCTAAGTGTCGTGTGGGCACTGGCTTCAAAACCCTGTGGATTTATGGATTGCGAAAGGGATTTCAAAACTTGGTGTCGGGTGGGCACCGCTTTCAAACCTTGTTGATTTATGCTGATTTCGAAACTAGCTTTCAAAACGTAAGCGCCGGGTAGGTGCTCTTTCAAAACTGTGGATTTATCCTTTCCAAATTGATCGGCCATATGTTCTTCTTGTATTAGTTTAGAATACTTGTTGCTTGTGACCAACTGTTGTGATTGATTGGTTGTGTATGTTGGAACATGTACTGAACGCTACGCCGTGCACGTACAGGGGAGACTCTGTCCGTTTGCAGAGTGATCCTGTATGTGTGGCGGGTCTGGGCACGTGCCGGGGAAGAGGGGTTCTCTTTTAAACAAAAAAAAAAAAAAAAAAAATTTACGCGTCAAATATTCGACTTTTATGAACCGTTTCCGCTAAAACAAACCCCCGGGGCGTGACACATCCACTGCGAGAAACTGTCTCAACAGGCCAAACAGGCCAAACGTCGCATCTACTGCGAACAACTGCCTCAACAGGCCAACATCGCATCCACTGCGAACAGCTGACTCAACAGGCCAAACAGGCCGAACATCTCAACCACTGACTCAATGAAGGGTCCGGGAACACCGAAAGACTAGAACCTACAACCCAAATCAAACAAGAACAGGCTCTAGGCATAGCCTCTCGTTGTTCTCGTCCCAAGAAGAAGGCAGACCTTAGAACCCAGACCACTCGAATCATCTCGGGTGGTTAATTTATAAGAAAAAGGTGACATTTCTTACTGAAGCCATCTGATCTATAAGAAATCCATATTTAATGATTTTTAGTTCTTTTTAGGAAAACAGTTGAAACCAAGTTTTATATCCAAGCCTCGAAGGGCTAATGCCTTCGTCCAATCAAACAAGAACAGACTCCGGCGACCCTACGATGCTTGGAAGAAACCATTTGGTTGACAAAAATCATATGTGTGTCCAAAAAGGTTCTGGGTTTTTAAGGTCCTGCTAACACTGATCCACCGCTGCCACTAGTACAGCGGCGACAGATAAAACAAGAAAAATAAAACATCTCGGGACCGCCGTCTACCCAAACGGCTCCCGCGACAGATGAACAACCAACTACATCTACCAGACTCCACTCTGCTCCCAAGCACGAGTGTAACATGCATCCCGCACTAAAAGATAACTCCTGACCACTCGGCCCACTACCCGGGCGAGGAAGAACACTATGTCCAGGAAAGTAGAAGTGTGGATGTCTAAAGCAGAAATAACCCTAGCCCAAGTGAGGGTTTTCTACTAGTCTGGTTACACATGCAACATATGACGGGGTGCTAGGTCAAGTTCCAATAACTATAATTTACAGATGGTAGAAAGCAAGGAGATGACAATACCATCAGATAAAATAAGGAATAGCAATTCCTACATTCTAACATGCTGCACAAGCATTTCACTATCATGCATAGTCCTACTATAGCAGATTTAAAGCACAGTCCGTCAATCTTGGAGACAAGGCCACCCACCTGAAAATGCTAACTGTCCGGAGTCGCACAGCTGAGACAGTCCAGAAACAGATATCTCTACACACCCACCAATCCAACAATACAGGAACAGTGATCAATACCTCCTGGGTACAAAAACACAACCCAAAGTTACACTTAATTCCATAAAATCCAAGCATCACAAATCTGCTGGGAACAGTCCCCTTAATGCGAAATTTTCACCTGTAAAACGAACTCCAAAAATTCCAATAAAAATATTGCTGCGATCCTCGCGTCGATACCTTCGAAACGGGTACCTGCACGCCCAATTCGGAGCCCCGTAGGCCAAGTTACAAATTCCACAGTACAGGTGCGCAAACACTCACAACCATACAACTGTAAACTCAAACACAGACAAGAGAGGAATAGTATACCTCCGGGAAGGTCTCGGAAAAATCCAAGAAAAATATGATGATAATCCTTGCGACGAGTAGATCCAAAAAGTGTATAGGCTCATCTCGATCCGACACTCGGTTGCGGAGATAAAATTCCGGCAAGGGGCCGCTGTCCAAAAACTCCACCAGAAAACAGCGGCTTAGAAATGCCTCGAAAACCGTGTCATAAACTCTGAATCCAGCAAGATGATCAACACGAAAATCGAAGACCTACCTCTCGTGATTCCAACGCCGTAGAAATCGTCCAAAAATACTGACGGAGTAGCTTTGTAGACCTCTCAGATCAAACTGCGACGATAACGGGCCTCCGATGAAAAATCGCCACACTGCGCTCCGATGCCGAAGTCGTCGATGCCGCGGGTTCCAAAAAATCCGGGCCTCCGCCAGATGATGCATAGCACAAAGATCTCCATCTTTGCTTAAGGGTGCGAGGGGAAGGGAGCTCGGGAAAGGGGGCAAAAAGCCCCAGCCAACCGCCTATTTATAGGCCCAGCCCAAAAATCCGACTTTGGACTTTTGGGCCAAAGTTCCGGGCGCCCGGAACATTCGGGCCGCTACAGTGTTGGGCCCGGCCCAACACTGTGCGCGCCCGAAAGCTCGAGGGCCCGCCACGCGTCCCGCCGACGCCGCCTGCGCCCGGCGCACGCGCGCCCGCCAACTGCGCAGCGCCACGTGTCCCGACACGCGGGCGTGCGCAGCTGCACCCGACCAACCGCGGGGCGCCACGTGGCGCCCCCACGTCGCCCCCGACCGCGCCCACGCCGCGCCCACGTGCGCCCACGTGCGCGGCCACGCCGCCCGCGGCCCCGTGCCGGGCACGCATCCCGAGGCAGCCCCTGCCGCTGCGTGGACCGCGCGCACCAGGACCCGCCAACCACCAGCCGCCACGTGTCGCCACTTGGTCCACCGTGCACCCGCGACGATCCCGTGGACCGCGCCCGCTGCGCCCGCCAACTGGGAACCGCCACGTGGCCAGCCCCCGGGTGCACGCCTCCGCGGTGGACCGCGCGTCTCCGCTGCCGCCAGCCGCCGCGCTCCGCCGCCCGCCGCCGCCGTCGGCGCCCCTCCGGCGGCCGAAACAGTACCAAATCACCTCGAAATCCATGCCGGGTCATCCGGGCTCCGAAAAATACAAGTAAATAGTCAATCTTGACCGTTTTCGCACGCTGAATCCAAATCCGAAGTCCGATTTGCCAAATTCCACTTCTAAAATTTCCCAAAAATTCCCGGGAAAGCAAACTTGATCCATTTTTTATGCCGAGTCCAAATCTTGGGTCCAATATGCGCGCAAACACCTCTAGCACCCAACACGGGTCTCCAGAAGCCGCAGATCCAACAGTAATCCAAACGTGGGAATTTCCGGGTCCTCACAGGTTAGGTTTTGTTTTTGTGTTTTTGTTCATCATCTATGCTTAGACATAGAACATTAATTGAGCATTAGTTTTGATTGACTTTAACTGCATCCTTTTATATATTTAGAAATCTATTATGCTTTAGATATCATAATATTTCATTTGATGCAATGATCATTTATGTCAATTAAATCATCTTTGTTTTGATCAAAGTCAATTTCTCTCTCGATGATCTCTTGGTATAGTTTTTATCTTATTTGACTGTTTAGTCGAGTATGAAATCGAGATCAATATTTGGCTGAATACTTTATATCTTAAATAATTGATAGCCAATTGAGGGGGAGTCAAAGAAAAAGTATTATGCTCAAAAGATGTGGAAAGAGTTACATCCCAATGAGGAGTGTGAAAACTACCACCACATGGAGGAAAGAGCTACCACCTCGGTCGTCCGAGTACTGTGTGCAGCTACCACATGTATACCAAGCATGGTTTTTCAAGTTTGATTAAATAAAATGCATGTTGAAATACTTGACTCTGTCAAAATTTCAAGGTTGGTATAAGGTGGGAATTTTAATGAAAGATGCTCAAAGAGCCACTCTCTTCAACAAATTGACTAGATATATTATCTAACTTATCTGGGATTTCAGACATCTATTGATCTTTGTATTTCATTTTCTTTACCGAATTGACTAGATATATTATCTAACTTATCTGAGAACGCGTCTGTACCCTGCGTCGGGGAGGCATCGTGCCTACCTGCAACACACAAGCAACCATCAGGACAGTACCAAACAACACTCGACCCAATCCAGCGAAAGTCTAGGACATGTCATCCATTCCCTAGCATTATGTTGTCTGCAGCCAACATAATCGCTTAGGAGAATAAACATGCCAGTCACTCATCCCACCCCTTGGGAGAGGTATCAAACTCAATCAGGACTCTCGCTAACAGTCACGACTCTCACGTAGTCATCCTAATGTCCAACCACAAGCCTAGGGTTTCTAAGTCCACAATGACCTACAACCTAGGCTCTGATACCACCTAATCTGTCACGCCCCGGCGTCGAAACTGCGACCCGGGCTCGCCAACAGATCCGCCGCCCATACGGGAAGCCCCGTATAGACGAAGCGACCAACCTGCAAAAGATGATCTATACTATACAGATATCAGAGAGCTGAAAGTAAAACTGCTAGAAATAAAACTATATACAAACCAAGACCTCACCAAAATACAAAAGTCTCTCGAGCAGTAGAAAATAAATACAACTCTATACCTCACTACAAAGTTCTCTCAACATGAACTCTCAAAAGTAATAAGGGTACATCTACTCTCTGGACGATGACTGGTAGGGAACTATCTCGCGACTCCCTTACCTTGATCAGAAGAAGCAGCAACAGGAGCAGCAGGAACAGGAGTAGAAGTCCCTGTGGGGAAAACACCATGACGGGTGTGAGAACTACGTCCCAAGTAGTTCTCAGTGGGTGCCGCCAACAAGCCCGACGGTCTGCCCACTAAGTCTACGAGAGGCATAAAGTAACAATATAGTACTGAAATGAAAGGGCTAGAAAAGTAACTCTACAACTACTATGCCTCTATCTAGATGCTCAAGAAAAAGAAACAGATGGAACATGATGCATCTACTAACACACACAGTAAACTCACCAAATCTAAACTGACTGCCTCAAAGGGTCCAGTCAAACCTGCGCCCACCTACTGCCGCACATCCTCAACAGGACGGGTCTATCGTAGGGTGTCTGTGACTGCCACTAACTGGCCCAGTCAGAGGGACGGCGTCGACAAGTCGCGATAGCAAGTAACAGGCCTAACTCCGGAGTGGCTCTCGAGGGGAGCGACCCCACCGAGGAAAGTATCCGCGTATCTCTGTCGAGCTCAAATATGGCTCATGCAGGCTATAGTCCAAACCACGATCAACAAGATCGACCAACAACACCAACTCTCAACCACAAGCTGGAAACCACACAGCTGGGGCCACCGTCCACCAGACGGCTCCCACAACAGAACACTAAACTCTCAGGAAAGACCGACACCATAAGGGTTCGGAAACCCGATAGACCGGTGCTAAGAACCCTATCAAACAAGAACGGACTCTAGGCTCCGCCTATCGAAGTTCCCGATCCCCTTATAGTTCGGGAAAGCAATAATCACAGTACAACACACAGAAGACACCAACAGGGCCCGAAAGCCCCGGGAGACCCACACCTACAACCCTATCAAACAAGAACAGGTTCCAGGCTCGGCCCCCGTGGCTTTCGTCCCGACAGAGGAACGGCCCCTAGAACCCAGACCACTCGAATCCTTTCGAGTGGGGAGATTTACAAGAAAAAGGTGACATTTGTTATTGAAAAACCATTTTCACTCAACCCACGCAGGGTGAGCACTAAAGGTAGTTCCCTTTTGAAAAACTATCTTGATTTGAGAAGAAACCCATTTTAATGATTTTTAGTTCTTTTTAGAAAAACAGTTAGAAAACAAGTGTTTTACCCAAACCCCGAAGGGCTGATGCCTTTGTCCAATCAAACAAGAACAGACTCCAGCGGCCCTTCGATGCTTGGAAGAAAACATTGGTAGACTAAAATCATGTGTATGTCGAAAAGGGTTCTGGGTTCTAGGTCCGGCTAACACTAGTAAACTACTGCCACTAACACCGTGGCGATACCCCAAACAGGGGAAACAAGTCCTCCCGGGATCACCGTTTACTCCAAACGGTTCCTCGGTACAGACAAGCGATCCGCTACATCTACCAGACTCCACTCTGCTCCCAAGGACGAGTGCAAACTCAACCCACACTAAAAAGAAGTCCCGACCGCTCGGCCCACTACCCGAGCGAGGATAACACTAAGTCCAGGAATGAAACATAAAGTGTGGATGTCTAAACATAAATAACCCTAGCCAAAGTGAGGGTTTTCTACTGGTCTGGTTACACATGCAACATATGACGGGGGTGCTAGGTCAGGTTCCAAGATAACAAATATTTAACATGATGGAAGGAAGTAAGAGATTACAAGATCGACAGATAATACAAGGAACAACAATTCCTACACTCTAGCATGCTACCCAAGTCCAATCACTATCATGCATGATTCTATATCAATAGAATTAGAGTCCATAGATCTTAAAAGCAAGCCACCCACCTGAAAACGCTAACTGTCCGGAGTCGTACAGCTGAGAAAACCAGGAAAATAACAACCCTATGTCCAACAGGCCCTGCACAGTCCACACTCCCTCCTGGGTACAACATAAGGCTACAGTTATACTTTAATCCCAAAATCTGCCAAGATTTACTACACTGAAAACACAGCCGCAAAGATGCGATTATTTCACCTACTGAATGTGCTCGAAAAATTCCAAATAAAATATCCCTGCGATCCTTGTGTCGATATCTTCGAAACAAGTACCTGCACGCCCAATTCCGAGCACCGTAGGCCAAGTTACAAATTCCACAGTATCGGGTAGGTGGCGCCCGCCTGTGGCAGGGCGACACGTGGCCCTGCCACTGTCGCGATCACACGTGCGGGCAGGGCGCCGCCTGACCGCCTGCCACGCACGCGCCCCGAGACGCACGCCCGCGACCCCGTGCGCCGCGCCTCGTGAGCCCGCGAGTAGCACGCCGACACGTGTCCCCTGCACCCGGTCCACGCACCCTACTTCGGGTTCCGTGGACCGCGCCGCGTGCACCGACCAATCGGGGACTGCCACGTGTCCACCCGCCTTGGTCCATGCACCGCCGCGCCTCCCAGTAGACCGCGCATCACGAGCCCGCCAATCAGGCGGCGCCACGTGTCCATGCGCCGGGTCCGTGCACCCAGCCGCGCCCCTCTGTGGTCCGAGCGCTGCGGACCGGCCCAATCACAAGCCGCCACGTGGCAGCCGGCGGTCCACGGCCCCTCCCATGCACCGAAATTCCGCGAAAACTTCCGGGAGTCCGTTTTTGGGCATCCGGACTCAGAATCAAACAAGCAAATAGTCATTTTCAAGCGTTTTTCCACGCTGAATCCAAATCCAACCTCTGATTGGCCCAAAACAAAACCGACACTTCGGCAAATGCAGCCGAAGGCCAATCCGGCTGTGGATAACACACAGGGTCCATCTGTGGCATCCCTTTGATGCACTATGGACCAGATACACCAACACTAGGTGTTCTACACCACGGTTCATGGGAGAAGCCACACGGGGATCAGGGTCACCACATCCTCCCCCACTAAAAGGAAGTTTCGTCCCCGAAACAAAACATACCACAACAACAAAACTAAAACAATCAAAACAACCAAGAACGCAACACTAAACTAACAAGAAAGGTACGGCTCCACCAGCAGGAAAGTCATCAACCCCAACCCTCGATTTAGAAAACAGCTGAAATTAGCGAAAAGTCCGAAAATTCCGAAAGATCAGTGCCTTCGCCCCAATCAAACAAGAACAGGTTCGGGCACAGTCTCCATTTATGGAGCAATCTTTCGAAGTTTTCGTCCTGTTCGTAAATTTCAGTACAAAGGTGTGAAAAATGAGAGAAGTGTTGGTGTCGTTCCTGCTGTGGCCACAAAAGAAAGCTATCCCTAACCGAGACTCCTAAGGACATAACCTCTAGTCCTAAACATCACGTCTGCTCCCGAGGTGGCGTCTGTCCACAGTCGCTGAAGCCCATGCTGTTGGAAGGATACACCGACAATCCGAGAAAACGAACTCCTCCAGTCCAACTCGCAGAAGGATAACTGCTCTCATTCCATCATCAGTCGTAGCACAGCACCGCACCAATCAGTCCAACCTGGGTGCTCAATCCAAGTCCTGGAGCTGTCCTTGAATCGTCACATCAGCAAGTGAAGTCCCAAGTCTCAACTGCACTGATCATACACCGCGATCCTCCTCTACTCATAGGATACTGGGAAGAATCCAATCGCTAAAACATGTAGCAGAAATTCCTAACCCATACCCATGCAAAGATGCCGATGCAGATACTCAACTAATAATGCAGAAGAATGCAGTGGTAATGAAATGCTCAACTCAGCTAACTGAAATAAAATCATACCTGCCGCGGCATGATCCGCTGCCGGGGTGTCCTCCACCAGGGCTGCATAAACCCGTCCACTGGGTGCCGCAGATCGTCGTCCCGTCTGTCCCGACGTCGTGGCCCACTCTGTCTGCTGGTGTGCCGGAGGGGTTCCCGCTGCATGGATGGGCAAGGGGGGTGCTGTCGCAAGCGGCCGCACCGACAAAATGGCCTGGGGGCAAGCTGCGCGGAAATGTCCCAACTCTCCACAGAGGAAACACCGCCCCCGTCTCTGATCACACTGTGACGGTGGATGAGGCCCGCCACAAATGACACACCTCTCCAGTCGCTGCTGCCGGTACTGCTGCTGCTGCGGGGGCCCACCAGATCTCCGGCGCCTACAAAACCCACGACCCTCTAGATGAGATCGTGGAGGTCTCGGAGGTCCCTGCCGGCTCGTCTGACCCTCATCCTCCAATGCTGGGCGCTTCGCCCCCGAAATCCCTGCGGAAGCTGGGGCCACCTCTGCCACCACTGCCTCTCCACACTCAACATATAAAGCCTGCTCCATCGAAGCCTCTAAAGTCTGCAATCTGTGGGAGCGAACAAGCTGATAAATGTCCCGGCGCAGCCCCCGCTCAAACATGTAGATCCGGTGAGACTCGTCCCTGGCCACGTGGGGCATACTAGCCAGCAGCTGATTGAATTCGGCTATGTATGCATTCACGGGCCGATCTCCCTGGCGGAGATTTCTCAGCTGCTCCTCCAATCTCTGGCGAACACTCTCAGGAAAGAAGGCCCCTAGAAGAAGTCTGCGGAACTCCGCCCAAGGAAGAATCTGCGTCCCAGGCGGACCAGCAGGCCGCACACGCCGCCACCAAGCCTTGGCGTTGCTCTCCAAGAAGTGTCTAGCCAAGAAGACCCGAAATCGATCCTCAACAAACAAACTCTCAAAATGACGCTCCATGGCCGTGATCCAAGACTCTGCCTCCGACGGCTCAGCACTCATACCAGAAAAACGGGGCGGATCAAACCGGCGGAACCTCATCAACAGATCCACCACCGCACTCTGCTCAGCCGAAGTCAAAGGTCCCGTCGACCCTGGCTGTGGTATGCTAGAAACCGGCTCGACAAGAACAGCCGGCGCTGACGGAACCATAGGGGGCGCCACAGCTGGCGAAGAAGGCACAGGCGAACACTCAGGGGGTGCTACCACTGGCTGCGTCCTCTGCTCTAAAAGAAGCATCATCCGACCAAAGGCCTCCTCCTGGCGCCGAGAAGCCTCCTCCTGGCGCTGTAAAGCCTCCTCCCAGCGCTGAGATGTCTCCTCCTGGCGCCGCACCGCCTCAGACAACTGTGCCACCTGGGCACGGAGCTCCAGAACCTCCCTCTGCTGTCCCTGCCCCGAGTCCTCTTGCTCGGGCTCATCGGAGGGGAAAGGCTGAGAACGCATCTGTACCCTACGTCGGGGAGGCATCGTGCCTACCTGCAACACACAAGCAACCATCAGGACTGTACCAAACAACACTCGACCCAATCCAGCGAAAGTCTAGGACATGTCATCTATTCCCTAGCATTATGTTGTCTGCAGCCAACATAATCGCTTAGGAGAATAAACATGCCAGTCACTCATCCCACCCATTGGGAGAGGTATCAAACTCAATCAGGACTCTCGCTAACAGTCACGACTCTCACGTAGTCATCCTAATGTCCAACCACAAGCCTAGGGTTTCTAAGTCCACAATGACCTACAACCTAGGCTCTGATACCACCTAATCTGTCACGCCCCGGCGTCGAAACTGCGACCCGGGCTCGCCAACAGATCCGCCGCCCATACGGGAAGCCCCGTATAAACGAAGTGTCACGCCCCAGGGCTCGAATCGCGCGGAAGAAGAGCCACCGATGCTCCTGATTCAGCCATATATTTTTTTTTGTAAACCAACGCTCCCCGCATACACAAATTCACTCTGCAAACGGGCAGAGTCTCCTTTGTATATGCACGGCGTCCCACATACAAAATGTCTCACAAGGCGTAGCACATACAATCTCTAACCACATCAGTTGGGGTCTCGTGCACATACAACCAAACGACTCACATGATATTCTAATATTCACTTAGAACATAGAGGCCGATGTTTGGAAAAGATAAATAATCACAAGGTTTTGAAAACGGCATCCACACGATGCCGATCTTTGTGAAAACATTTCGCAAGCACATAAATCCCACAAGGTTTGTAAAATTCGGTGCCAACACGACACCCATGTTTTAAAAGTAGTTTTCGCAACCGGTTTTCTTTGCTTTTCATTGTTTAAAATGGCCAAGTAAGAAAGAATGCAATAATCATTCGTTTATTCAAAAAGGGAAAAAGGCAACATCCACTTCGACCCCACGGGGGTGTCGCAATCCACAACTAGCTAGCATGAGTAATAAAAGAAAAGGAAAGGAAAGTCACTGTATCTGAAGTCACTAAAAGCCAGAACAGCACTCTCGCGGCCTCACCGGCGCCCTAGCACTCGCCCCTGGACGAACCTGTCACGGAGTGGGAAATCAGTGACTAGAAATAGCATGATAAGCATAAAAGAACAATAATAGGTCAAACCACAAAACCGGAGCAACCATCCCTCTCATGCATCATCCACCATAACCACACCCTGTATCAAAACAACATCGGGCACCTTTCCCGATGTCCACCGCCGAGCACCTGCCTCGGCCGCCGAGCACCTGCCTCGACATCACCGCTCACACCCCCCACCCATGGGGGCCCCCATTCCTAACGCCACCCTCGCGTGGGGTACACGGGTCAACGTACCACTTTTCCGGAAAAGCACACCCTTGCGGTGGCCAAACCGCTGGTGTGCGTGTAGCAAAACATGAGCCTCAGATTGATATTAAGTATAATGACATAACAGGGTTAGTGCATAATCAGAAGGAGACTAACAATTCCACCTTGCCCCAACATGCTATTTCTAACAGTAAATCCCTATTCCCACAATCCCCGGGAATGTACCCACCTTGTGTGCGTCGTCCTGCGTTCGTCCAGTCCGCGTCTGTGCACCAGTCGCCAGCAGCGTCCCGCGCTCCTGAAGGAACACGGGCAAGTCAAGACTTAGAGGTCCGAACTTACATCGACTCCCAACAGCGTGCGGCGGAGTTCCCCGCACGGCACCGGCCCGTGCCGCGTACACTCCGCCAGGGCGCAGCCCCGCGCGGCACCAGCCCGCGCGGGCGCCCCTCCTGCGGGCGGCCCCGCGCGGCCGAGCGCCGCGCGGGCGCGCTGCCCGCGGTGCGAGGCGACCCCGCGCGGCACCAGCCCGCGCGGGCACCCCTCCTGCGAGCGGCCCCGCGCGGCCGAGCGCCGCGCGGGCGCGCTGCCCGCGGAGCGGGGCGGCCCCGCGCGGCACCAGCCCGCGCGGGCGCCCCTCCTGCGGGCGGCCCCGCGCGGCCGAGCGCCGCGCGGGCGCGCTGCCCGCGGTGCGGGGCGGCCCCCCGCGGCACCGGCCCGCACGGGCGCCCCTCCTGCGGGCGGCCCCGCGCGGCCGAGCGCCGCGCGGGCGCGCTGCCCGTGGTGCGGGGCGGCCCCGCGCGGCACCGGCCCGCGCGGGCGCCCCTCCTGCGGGCGGCCCCGCGCGGCCGAGCGCCGCTCGGGCGCGCTGGCCGCGGTGCGGGGCGGCCCCGCGCGGCACCGGCCCGCGCGGGCGCCCCTCCTGCGGGCGGCCCCGCTCGGCCGAGCGCCGCGCGGGCGCGCTGCCCGCGGTGCGGGGCGGCCCCGCGCGGCACCGGCCCGCGCGGGCGCCCCTCCTGCGGGCGACCCCGCGCGGGCGCGCTGCCCGCGGTGCGGGGCGACCCCGCGCGGCACCCGCTCGCGCGGGCGCCCCACCCGCGGCAGGCCCCGCGCGCGGCGGTGCGCGACGGCGCCGCCCCTCCTCCCTCCTCGTGACCAACAAAACGAAGGGAACAAGATTACCCGAACGAAAACGCACCCCGACTCACCTCGATGTGCGAAAGAGGAGGAAGGAGAGGGGTCGTCCGCTTGCCTCCACCGGTCCACCCTCGCCCGAGTGCTTGGTTACTCCTTGACGGCGGCTACGAGGGAAGAAGTAAAAGAAAAGAGGCGGCCACAAAAACAAATGAAACCCTAATACTCTTTCCCATCCGGCTATATATATATACTAAAAAGTTAGGGTTTACCTTAAAAGGTGTGCGGGTTGCCAACACGGATCCCGAGACACCTAAGGGGACCCCAACTTCAAGAATTAATTCTGGTCAGACCCGAAGTCGGAAAATGAAACCGATCGCGCCCGCGTGCTCCGCTCCGCGAGCTCTACCGCCTAAAATTATCTGCGGGCCCCGACGGTCTGTCCGAAAAAACACCAAAATGAGGCCCCCGGTCGGACATTACAAGAAGAGGGTGACCAGAAAGGTTAAGGAAAGACCGGGTCTTACACCACTTACCGCTAAAAACAAGTTTCGTCCCCGAAACTTAAACTTCCCCAGCGGCGAACAGGTCCGGGTAGCACTCCCTCATCTTTGACTCGGGTTCCCAAGTTGCCTCACGCTCTTCCTAATTGCTCCAAAGCACCTTTACGTAGGGAATTGTCCGACTACGCAGCTTTTTGTCCTCCCGGGCTAGGATCCGTACCGGTACTTCCGCGAAACTTAAATCCTCTTTGAGCTCAATCGCAGAGACGTCAAGCACTCGCGATGGATCGGGGAGGTACTTCCGAAGCATGGATACGTGGAACACATCATGAACTCGGTCCAGGTTCGGTGGTAGGGCGAGGCGGTAGGCTACCGGGCCGATGCACTCCAGAATCTCAAACGGCCCCACGTACCGCGGGCTCAACTTGCCTCTCAACCCAAACCGCTTTACCCCCTTTGACGGCGACACCCGCAACAACACGTGCTCTCCCACCTGGAATTCCAAGTCGCGACGTCTCTGGTCTGCATAGCTCTTCTGCCGGCTCTGGGCGGTCGCCATTCGTCGCCTGATGAGGCGCACCTTTTCCTCAGTCTCGGCCACCAGGTCCGGCCCCAAAAACTCTCTCCCCCAGATCGTCCCAACAGATCGGGGATCTGCAGCGTCTGCCGTACAATGCTTCGTACGGCGCCATCTGGATGCTCGCTTGGTAGCTGTTGTTATAAGCGAACTCTGCAAGGGGTAGGTAGCGCGACCATCCGTCTCCCAAATCCAGTACGCACGCTCGAAGCATGTCCTCGAGTATCTGAATCACCCGCTCGGATTGCCCATCCGTCTGGGGGTGAAAGGCTGAGCTGAAGTGTAACTTGGTCCCCAAGGCTCGTTGTAGACTCTGCCAAAAGTTCAAAACGAACCTTGTGTCTCTGTCCGAGGTAATCATTGTCGGCACCCCATGTAGCCTCACAATCTCGCTGAGGTAGACTTGAGCCAGCCGGTCGCGTGTCCAGGTCGTGTGGATGGGTAGGAAATGAGCTGACTTCGTTAACCGATCCACGACAACCCAGATGGAGTCGTGTCCCTGCTGCGAACGTGGGAATCCGGTGACAAAGTCCATTGTGATTTGCTCCCATTTCCATTCGGGCACGGGTAGAGGTTGCAATTTCCCCGCCGGCCGTTGATGCTCGGCTTTCACCTGTTGGCAAATCAAGCAGTGAGCCACAAACAGCGTCACGTCTCCCTTCAATCTTGGCCACCAGAAGGTCTGTCGGATATCCCGGTACATCTTGGTGCCTCCAGGGTGCGCCACGTAGGGGGCGCAATGTGCTTCAGTCAGGATTTCCTTCTTTAGGTCCGGCAGATCAGGAACGCAAATCCGCCCTCGGAACCGAATGGTGTCGTCTGTTCCCACTGCAAAGTCTCCTTTCTGCTCCGGTGAAATCTTATCTCGTTCCAGCTGCAGCTGTGGATCCGCACCTTGGCCTTCTCGAATCCTCTCCAATAGGGTCGGCGTGACCGTTAAGGACAAAAGCCATTCGACCGTCCCTGCTGGTACCACCTCCAACCTCAGTCGTGAGAACTCCGCGATCAAGTCATTCTGCTGCGTGATCGTGCCCGCCGAAGTTCCTTCTGCTTGTCCCTTCCTGCTTAGGGCATCGGCTACCACATTTGCTTTCCCCGGGTGGTACTGGATGGTTAAGTCATAATCCTTCAGTAGCTCCAACCACCTCCTCTGCCGTAGGTTAAGCTCCTTCTGGGTGAAGAGGTACTTAAGGCTTTGGTGGTCCGAGAACACGTTGCAATGCACACCGTAGAGATAGTGCCTCCACAGTTTCAGAACGAAGACTACTGCGGCAAGCTCCAGGTCATGGATCGGGTAGTTCTGTTCGTAATCCTTGAGTTGCCTTGAGGCATAGGCTATGACTCTTCCTTGCT
This sequence comes from Tillandsia leiboldiana, assembly GCA_029204045.2. Lineage (NCBI taxonomy): Eukaryota > Viridiplantae > Streptophyta > Magnoliopsida > Poales > Bromeliaceae > Tillandsia > Tillandsia leiboldiana. The sequence continues at coordinate 24,648 of JAQNDB010003622.1, forward strand.
GCATTAGTACTCCTCCCAGTCCGATTCGCGATGCATCGCAGTAGACTTCGTAGTCTTCCCCGGGGGTTGGTAGGGCAAGCACCGGCGCTCTTGTTAACCGCTTCTTAAGTTCTTCGAAATTCTCCTGGCATTGGGCCGTCCAAATGAACTTTACTCCTTTCCGGGTTAGGCGGTTCAGAGGGGTCGCAATTTTCGAGAAACCCTCCACGAAACGCCGGTAGTACCCTGCAAGACCCAGGAAGCTGCGCACCTCTGTCACCGTGGTCGGCTGGGGCCAGTCGGTCACCGACTCCACCTTCTTGGGATCCACAGCGACTCCCGCTGCTGAAATGATATGCCCCAGAAATCCCACCTCGCGAAGCCAAAACTCGCATTTCTTAAGTTTTGCGAAAAGCTCCTGCTCCCTAAGAGTCTGTAGAACAATTCGTAGGTGCTCCTCGTGCTTCTCATCGGTGGTGGAGTAAATTAGGATGTCGTCGATGAAGACCACTACGAACTGATCCAGGAAGGGTCTGAAAACTCGGTTCATCATGTCCATGAACACTGCTGGGGCATTGGTAAGCCCGAATGGCATTACTGTGAACTCGTAATGGCCATACCGAGTCCGGAACGCCGTCTTCGGAATATCCTCGTCTCGAACTCTAAGCTGGTGGTACCCCGACTGCAGGTCAATCTTCGAGAAGACAGTTGCACCCCGCAGCTGGTCAAAGAGGTCATCAATCCTAGGTAGGGGATACTTGTTTTTCACTGTGACCTTGTTGATTTTCCGGTAGTCGATGCACAACCGCAAGCTCCCGTCTTTCTTCCGTACAAAGAGTACAGGTGCGCCCCAAGGGGACACACTCGGTCTGATAAACCCCCTGTCCAGAAGGTCCTCCAGCTGCGCCTTAAGTTCTTTCAGCTCCGCGAAGGCCATCCTGTAGGGGGCCTTCGTGATTGGTCGTGTGCCGGGTGGAAGCTCAATAGGAAAAACAACTTCATGCTCAGGGGGTAAACCAGGTAGTTCGGCCGGAAAGACATCTGGGAAGTCCCTCACCACAGGGATGTCGGAGAGTGCCGTAGAGGATCCGGCGGCCAGGGCCACCGACACCAAGTAGGCCATACACCCGCCCTCAACCAACTTCCTGGCTCGGGATGCAGGAATCATGGAAGAAAAGGAAACGCTCTTGCAAGCCAAGTACACGTTCTCCGGAAAATCGGGGTACATCAGTCGCACCTCGCGCTTCTCGCAGTCAATGACTGCAAGGTACCACGTGAGCCAATCCATTTCGAGCACTACATCATACTCTTTCAATGGAATGACTACCAGATCCCAGGGGCACGGGAGCCTTCCCATCCATATAGGGCAGGAAGGTACAAGGTTGCGTGCCTCCAAGGATCCCCCCGCGGTGTGAACGGTCATCACACTGGGCAAGGGTTTCAACTCAAAATCATGGGTCAGTGCGAAGTCACGAGACATAAACGAGAGGGTCGCCCCGGTGTCAAAAAGGGTTCTAGCGCGATAAACAGAAGCAAGAGTGATACCTGCGACGACGTGCTCAGACGGGCGTGTCTCCTGCTGACCAATCGAATAGACGCGGCCTCCCGAAGGTGGTGGCTTTTCCCCTGCAGATCGGGGTGCTGGCGGTCTGGGGGCCGACGTCATCGAAGCTTTCCCTCGCCCTGCGTGCTGGGGTGAAGGCACGGAGGCTGCTGAAGATGTGGTGCCTTGGTTCAGGGGGCAGTTGAAACGGAAGTGCCCCTGCTTGCCACATCGGAAGCAATGGTCCTGTCTCTTGGAGCAATCCATCACTCGGTGCGCCCCGCCGCAGATCACGCAAGGACGATCCTCTGAGCGTTGTCCCTCTCCTGGCGCTCCCCTGGCCCTCTGCTGGGGCCTCCACCGCTTAGGGGGCCGATTCCCGCTGGAGGAGCCCCCTCATCCTGAAGTCGTCTGGGTCCGCTTCCTGTCGTCTTGCTGGTGGGGGCCTTCTCTTCGGGCGCGCGTGACGGCAAAGCCTCGTTCAACAATGGTGGCTCGGTCGACCACCTTCTGAAAGGTATGCAGATCCGCCGCGTCCACCACTTGGAAAATGTCAGTCCTCAATCCATCCACAAACAGTTGCGCCTTATGGGATTCATCCCGAATGACGAACGGGACACAGTTCGCCAGTCTCACGAACTCCCTCTGGTACTCCATTACTGTTTTGGTTCCCTGCCTGATGTGGTTGAGGTCGTCCTCCAGTTGTTTCTTCACGCTGTTGGTGAAGAATGCCCCGAACAGCTGCTGTTTAAATGTAGTCCATGACGGAAGGGTAGCGCCCGTCGCAGATCCGGGGCGTACGGTCTTCCACCAAATGCGGGCATTCCCCTCGAGTAAGTGGGCAGCCAGGGGGACCCGCTCGTGGTCTTCTATCAACAGGTCCTCGAATAATTTCTCCATCGTGTCCACCCACTTCTCCACGACCCAGGGGTCTGTCGTGTCCCCCTCAAACACTGGCGGGTCGTACTTCTTGAAGTCGGCCAGGTTGGCGCGCACGCGGTCTCGCTCGTTTGGTAGGTTCGCCCCCTCCTTCGCGACGTTAGCGGTCGCGGCGGAAGTGGGTAACACTACCGTCACACTCGGGGCAATTCCGACGATTGGTGTCATCGCCGGCCCTGCCGCTGCCGTCGAAGGGGCCACCTCTGGCGCCGTCGGTTGGGTTAAGGGCACCTCAGGCGCCGAGGCCCGGGTAGGGGCAGCCCCTCCTTCGGTCTCCATCGTCGGCGGTCCCATTGCCGGTGTAGCTGGCCCCGGGAGAGGGCCCGGGGCAACCTCCGCCATCGCAGCGGCCTGCTGTTGCTGCGTCAGTTGGCGCACGCGGTCGTTCAGGGCTGCCAACTGCCCCGCCATCTCTCGTAGCTGCTGCCTTAGGAGCTGATTCTCCGCGGTCGTCGCTACCGCTGCGTCCGCCCCTGTGTCCTCGGCTGTGGATCTAGTCCTGGCCATGATCTGAACATTTGCACGAACTAGTTACTCCTAGTTTAAGCAAAACAGAACACCGCTAATGCTGGCCCAAAAGGGAGAAAAGAAAAAGAACACAAATTCCCCCCCCCCCCCCCTTTCTCTCAACGAGCACTCGCGTTTTATTTATTTATCCCGTGTTCACTTTATTACTTAGTAGCCAGAGTATTGCGCCCCGTGGATGTTAGGCCCCGACTGTTGTGGTTAAAGTTTACCGCTCTTATACCATCTTAATCTGTCACGCCCCGGGGCTCGAATCGCGCGGAAGAAGAGCCACCGATGCTCCTGATTCAGCCATATATTTTTTTTTTTGTAAACCAACGCTCCCCCGGTGCGTGTCCAGACCCGCCGCATACCCAAATTCACTCTGCAAACGGGCAGAGTCTCCTTTGTATATGCACGGCGTCTCACATACAAAATGTCTCACAAGGCGTAGCACATACAATCTCCAACCACATCAGTTGGGGTCTCGTGCACATACAACCAAACGACTCACATGATATTCTAATATTCACTTAGAACATAGAGGCCGATGTTTGGAAAAGATAAATAATCACAAGGTTTTGAAAACGGCATCCACACGATGCCGATCTTTGTGAAAACATTTCGCAAGCACATAAATCCCACAAGGTTTTTAAAATTCGGTGCCCACACGACACCCATGTTTTAAAAGTAGTTTTCGCAAC